>JAJHPC010000012.1:12240295-12348393 GCA_024447665.1 Juncus inflexus | reverse complement strand
TAAACCCTAAACCCTAAATAATGGGTATTTCTTGTAAGTACCTAAACCCTAAACCCTAAACCCTAAACCCTAAACCCTAATTCTTGTAAGTACCTAAACCCTAAACCCTAAACCCTAAACCCTAATGGGTATTTCTTGTAAATACCTAAACCCTAAACCCTAAACCCTAAACCCTAAATAATGGGTATTTCTTGTAAGTACCTAAACCCTAAACCCTAAACCCTAAACCCTAAACCCTAAAAATGGATATTTCTTGTAAACCCTAAACCCTAGACCCTAGACCCTAGACCCTAGACCCTAAACAGGTATTTCTTGTAAACCCTAAACCCTAAACCCTAAACCCTAAACAAACCCTAAACCCTAAACCCTAAACCCTAAACAATGGAATAATGGGTATTTCTTGTAAATACCTAAACCCTAAACCCCAGACCCGAGACCCGAGACCCGAGACCCGAGACCCGAGACCCGAGACCCGAGACCCGAGACCCGAAACCCCAAACCCCAAACCCCAAAAACCCCAAACCCAAACCCTAAAAACCTAAAAACCCCAAACCATAAACCATAAACCATAAACCCCAAACCCCTAAAGCCTAAACCCTAAACCCACAAACCCCAAACCCCAAACCCTAAACCCTAAACCGCAGGATGGTCTTGTACAGCAGGTTGGTCTTCAACCGCAGGATGGTCTTGTACCGCAGGTTGGTCTTGAACCGCAGGATGGTCTTGACCCGCAGGATGTTCTTGAAGGCCGAGAAGGTCGTGAAGGTCGTCGACGCGAACGCCAGGAAGGTCCTGAATCCCATCATAATCGTCAACACTACACCCTAAACTCTTCTACAAAGGTAGAGTTATATACAATAATAATAATAAATAAGTAAATAATAATAAAAATAAATAAATAAAACCTCCATCTCCTTGGCGGCAGCTCCGAATAATGGCGAGTAGGACTTCAACGCTCCATCGCCTTGACGGTAACTCCAAAAAATGGTGAGGACTTCAACGCTCCATCGCCTTGACGGTAACTCCAAAGAATGGCGAGGTCTTCAACGCTCCATCGACTTGACGACATCTCCGAAGACGAGTAACTATACAATTAATATTAGCTAACTAATCTAAAATTTACTATTTCAATAAATAATAAATAGTACCATAAATTAAGGGCGCCTACGTCCGCTCACCGACATGGAAAAAAAAAGATATTGGTTAGCTCATTAACCCTAAAAACATATACTCAATCCTATTAATTAGAAGCCTATGACTCGATATAGCTCGATATGGCTCGACATGACTTGATATGGCTCGATAGGACTCAATACGATTCAATTTGAATCATTGAAATCAAATGGAAAAGTTAAAATAAAGAAATAAAAATAGTACAAAAAAAGTTCACTAAAATTATTAGTTCATAAAATATTAATAATAACAAAAAATAAATTCAAACATTGTCTACAACCTGCAATCAACGAAGAGTTCAAAATAAAAAAGGTACCTCAATTTGTACAAAACAGGTTAAATTATAATTTCAATATAAAAGGTAATGTGATTATTAATTTTTTTTTTCATAATTATCAAAAAAATAATTAAATAGATTAATTTCTATATTTCAATAAAATTTAGTAAAGTTTAGTTGCCGTACATCCTGATTATTTCCTCTAACTCGATGGTAGCCCGGCCTGCCTTGTTTGCTCTGATAATTCTCCCTCGCCATAATAAAAAGGTAAATAAATAATCTTCATTAAAACTATGACAAAACTGTGAGAACTTCATAAATAATTAAATAATATATATACCTTCCAATATGCGTCTCCGTCCAAACATCACCTGTCAAGTATAAGATATATTATTCTTCTTCCAACTTACTAACAAAAACATACAAAAAAATGAAGAAAATGATTAATTAAAACAAAACCTCCACGAGGGATGCTCTACGGCATTCTTCTTCAACCTCAAACTTATCAAGATAAGTACACTGCACGCCTCCAGTTCATACTTAACACTAGTTGCGACATAGATTTCTCGGCCTCCGACTTGCAATCCTACATCACATCAATAAATACGATAAGACAATTCTACCGTTTTTATATAATTCAACACAACATGATTAATAAAACGAAGAGAGCAATCTGCCACTAAGTGGTACAGAACTTCTTTGCAATTCCTAAAAACAAGGGCGAACACGGATTTTTTCCCAATTTCTCATCGACTCAATCGTACAGGTCAGAACATAGCAACACATTTTTTACCTACATTTATTTAAATAATAATAAAAAAGTTCTTTTAATAAACATAAATAAGTATCTACATAATATATATAACTATCCAACCTGCGAAATGAAGGAGCCGCTCGAACCAGTCGATACAGAAAAAAGAATCCCATCTCAATGAAGTCCTAATCATGTGGCATGAGGCCGCCAGCTTTTTATAAAAAAACCTCCAAAGTTCATCAAATTAAAGAATTAATATCAGAAAAATGTTGCGAACTTCATATAATGCAAAGGCTGAAACATATACAAAGCACATACTATAAATAAATACACATTATAGTGTGCACATACTATAAATAAATACACATTACAGTGTACAAAAATTAGTAAACAACCTAAGATTACAGAGACAGCAATCAATGCAAGCACATGATACTTTATATCTAAACAAGCAAAGCAAACTATAGATCTAAATAATCAAATTAACCGCAGGGTACTAATGATCCAAACTATAGATCTAAATAATCAAATTAACCGCAGGGTACTAATGATCCAAACAATCAAATTGCAATCAAAGCATACACAGAACAATCAACGCAAGCACACGAGACAATCAAAGCAACAACATAGTAAACAATCAACGCAAGCACACTAGACAATCAAACCAAGCACATACTAAACAATCAACGCAAGCACACGAGACAATCAAAGCAAGAAAATAAATCATAGTGCGAAACACAAGGATTAAAAAACCAAATTCTACATCTTAAGCCTATTGACATAAACAAACACTAAGAAATCTTAGTCCTTAATGCCTACATATACACACACGCAAAGAACGTCCCATAGCAATTCATACATTATACAAATCCACATATAGAGATGAATGATATAACCTGATAGACATCAAGTGACCAACTCGTGGAGATCTCAAAGGTCAGCTACATCAGCCAACATTTAGGCCGAAACATCGTGATTGCTTCCCTCGTACGGTTTGATTTCCCTCGCATAAAATCAAATTGAATAAGTAAATAATTTTTATTACTAGATTATGAAATTGGGGAATAAGAAGGCAATTTCTGGATTATTACTTGTCTTGTGGTGCACAAAACAAACAGAGCTTATTCCATTTTCAACTGGAACAAGAAACAAATTGTTTTTCTGTTATCATTTGACCACATTTGACCTGTAAAATCGAAAATGAGATAACAAATCAGCTTTCTTACAATGAATACTATTGAATTTTAAGATACTACATATTTGTAAATAGAAATTAATGATACTTTCCTCTCCCTCAATGTAGCATCGCAAGGCCCGCCTTCTTTTCTCTGATACATCCTCCTCGCCATAAAAATATAATAAAAAACAAATAAACATTCTTCAATATAATTTTGACAAAAAAATTATTAACTTCATATTTAAATAAATAAAATCCGTACCTTCCAATATGCGTTTCCATCCAGACATCACCTGTCAAATATAAGAAATGATATTTTTCTTTCAACTTACTGCCAAAAAAATTAAAATAATAAGAAAAAAATGATCAATAAAAATATTCTTCAACCTCCATCTTATCATGATAAGTAGACTCCACGCCTCCAATACAAATTCAACACTCATTGAGACATATTTCTCAGCTATCCCACTTGGAATCCTACATGGCATTAATAAATATGATAAGAAAATTCTAACATTTTCATATAATTCAATAAAAATAATTAATAACATAAAAGAGAGATATTAAGCCAAGTCAACAGTCCTCAAAATCTATACATCTATCGGGACTTTAGGGTTTAGATCTCAAAGGTCAACTCAAGCAAGATCTCGAAGGGTAGCTACATCCATCAATATTAAGCCAAAATACCAAGATTGCTTTCTAAAATTCATCCATGTCGTTTGATTTCCCTCACAAAAAAGAATATCCGTACGAGTGTCAAATTATACAAGTACATAATACTACAACTTGTATAAAAATAATATGGCCTGATACAACAAATAAAAAATATATAAAGTTTCAAACTAGAAAATAATCTTTCAAGCTGAAAAGAAACATATAGAAAACATAAATTAAAAATGGACATTATTGTAAATTAAAACGAGTGAACATACTATGATTATAGAGATAATAATCAAAGGAAACTACATGTGTAAACAATCAAAGCAACCACAAGATACTACAGATCCACACAATCAAATAGCAAGCACATGATACTATAGATTAAACAATCAAAGAAAGCACAAGATACTATAGATCCACACAATCAAATTAGCAACACGTGATACTATATATTTAAACAATCAAAGCAAACTATAGCTAAACAATCAAAGCAAGCACACCACATAATCAAATCAAGCACCACCATAATACAATAGATATAAACAATAAACACACCCACCCACAAGGCAAAAAACATGAGAGATTTTACACATTCAGTCATGGAGCCTCAGGCGTAGCACACCCCAAACCATTTAAGAATCAACTTAAAAGTAAAAAATAGAGTACAAAAAAAAATTATGAAGTAAATATAATAATAAAAATAAATATACCCATAATGCTCTAGGATGGACAGCTGGCGTTACGAGCAAAATGAGTGGGAAAAAAATTGTTTCAAAGTCCTGATTTTCTCGACTTTCGTCCTTCTAAGCATACCTTATCAAATAAACAAAGCATCAAAAAACAATTAATTAGTTGCCTTACCTACAAAGAACAAAACAAATTCACAGTGGCTGTTTTGTCATCCCAAACACCTCAACTTATTAATCTAAGCACTATCACACGATTATGAAACGTGCCTCCACTTACCGCAATAGAGTAAACATCTTAAGACGGAAGCGACCAGAGTTAACGATAGAGTAAACGTCTTCCACTTACTAGTAAACAGAAGCCGCTCCTGCTCCAGGTGGTCCCGCCTCAGTTTTGAATGGTCAAAGATTGTTTGTCTTTCTTTGATCCCATTCTCAATCCAAAAGTAACCCTATGTAAAAAAACATATGTAAATAAATATTCAAATGAATATTTAAAGGAAAGCCAAATTAAAAAAGAAATAAAAGAGAAAAAAATACCTCAATATTTCATCCTCCAATGTATTACTTTATGTTGTTCCTCAATCTTAACATTTAGTTCTTAGATATTTACTACAACAATCTCTTCTAATTAACCTAAACATCACAATATAATTACCATAATGCAATCTCCTAACAATTACATGAAATAAAATTAATTCACAAATATGACAATTAGGGTTTCAACCTTCAATTAGGACCTCTGATTTGTTCATCCCCACTTCATTTGCTTGTAATCTTCATCCTCAATTTAATTAGATGCAACATCTTGCAAATAATAATAAAATAAATTAAACTTCAAAGGTACCTACATCAAAATGAAGAAAAATGACTCACATGGATTATTTATATTAAGAATTTTAAATGAAAGGAAAGCGTACGAAACGATAAAGTTACAAATGTTTTCGCTTCTTTACTGTGCCAATGGAACGTGGTATTACATCTTAAAACTTATTCCATCTCAAGATTAGAAAACAGGTGTTACCATAAATCAGTACCAAACAGGTACAACAAGCAAAACAGAATCATATATTCCAGAATCAGTTTTCTTAAAATAAAAAAATTTACCTTGCGGAGTTTGTAGAACTGGGCATTGCGGGACGTGCTGAATATGGCATAACTCGTGTAGCACTTTACCAAGCATCAGTTTCACCTCTTAGTTGTGGACTGAAATAGAGAGAATTTTTTTAAACACTTGTCAGAATTTAGAAGTGAAAGAAAGCGTTAAAATTGAAACAGAAAGAAAAAAACTTTTTAACTTATCTTCTCAATTCTCTCCAACTAGTTTGCTCGATTCAACTACAACAATAATTCGACCAACAAGGGCAAAAAAATGAGTGTTACAAATTGATGTTACTCAAATGAACAAGTTGCCTCTTGGCTATCGTCAAACACAATATCCGATACCGCTGAAACCCAACAAATTAGAGATTAATATGATTTTAATTGATTTAAAACATAAATAATAAATACTAAGAGGGAGGAGAGTGTTGTATTATTTGATGAAATAATATTTTTTTAGAACTAAGCTCAACAGTGGACCAAATAAGTAGGAGAGCAAGAAACCCTCTCCACTTCTCCCGTTCTCCAATGGCGTAACGTAACTTGAAAGAAAGAAAGCAAGCAAAAGAGTACCACCGCTTATTCCCTCCCAGAAAGAAAGAAATCCTCAACCTCGCCACTACCACCACCATCCCGTCTTTCATTCCGTAATCAACAACAAAAAAGTAATTTTAGGCGAACAGAGGGAGGTTGAAATCAGCATGGCTGGCGAACAGAGGGAGGTCTTTTCTTCGCTGACTCTCTCACGCACGAAGTGAATTTGAGCTTCGCTTTATACTTGTCTGGTAGTCTCTCCTTACGTTAGAAGAGAGAAGTCTGAGGAAAATGAAAGACAAGTCAGTCCTTTGAGAGGAGAAACAATCTTTACGAGAGATTACGATTTGACATTGTAAAAGCTTTAGGTGGCTGTGTAGCTATGTTGTAGATGTGACGTGTAAGCTTGCAAAGTTGACAAGCAAGTATGGAGTATTATTCTAATGTTGTGACATTTAAAAAGAGAAATTTGTAAAAAAACCCCTGCATTATGCCTTAATTGCAAAAAAACCCCTGTCTTATTGGAAATTGCAAAAAAACCCCTACATTATTGCTTAAATTGCAAAAAAAATCCCTACCGTTAGATTGAAGTTAACACCGTTAGTTTCAGTTGTTTAATCACTTCAAAATTATTTTTTTTAAATATTAATTAACATTTTATCTAAAAATTATATTTCTTAAAACATATTTTTAAATCTATTTTTAAGAAAAAAATCGAAAATTTTTTTGTTATTGAAAAAAAATTGTTTCATAAAAACTTTTGTTTCGGGAACATATATTTTTAATAAAATAATTTACTGAAAAATAATATTTATTTTTTTAAATATTAAAAAAATACTTTTTCATAATTATTTTTAAAATACTTTTTCTACAAGAATGTTAATTATCATTTAAAAAATAATTTTGAAGCAATTAAACTACTGAAACTAACGGCGTTAGCTTCAATATAACGGTAGGGACTTTTTTATAATTTTAGCAATAATGCAGGGGCTTTTTTGCAATTTCCAATAAGGCAGGGTCTTTTTTGCAATTAAGGCATAACGTAGGGATTTTTTTGCAAATTTCCCCATTTAAAAATCCAGTATTATTCTCTCTCTTTCTCCCTCTCAAAAGTTTCAAGCACTTTAGAAAACAACTGTTGTAGTTTAATTGAATTTGTATATTTTAGTTTATAATTCATTTTTCCCACCAACATTTAAGTGAGGATTAAGTATATGTATATCTGACGTTATGTAAATATAACTACCGCTAAGAAATTCAATTGTATTAAATATTTTGATTTTGATGTTATGCCATTTGGTACATATCTGACTATTGTACATACTGGATATATTTTTCAGGCATGTTTAAATTCATTAATAGCTCTTTTTTATTTATACAAAATATCAGATCTTAGTTAGAATTTATAAGCAACTAGCACATCATTTGCGTGTTGAAATTGCTATAATAGTATTGAAAAAGTAATTTACACCATAATATAGATAATAACAATATGTGTATCCAAATATGATGGAAATTAGTATTATTACACAATATAATATTGATTTAGTCAACAATAAATACTACGGTTGTATTAAGAAATTTACAGTATAGTACAAACACAATAAACAAAAGTCAAAAATACATTCTCAATAAAAATTAAAAATATTAACGATGTGGCTACAAATGTGGATAACTCCAAATACGAATTCAGTTCATATGATACGAACAAAATTTGGATATTGTTGGTTACGGATACAAATACTAATTCATTTCGAATATTTAAACATATATGTATCCGTATTATTTTTCTAAATACTTAACTTTTTGTAATGATAAAATTAATATATTATAACTTTTAAGAAAATTTTAAAAAAATTACCAACAAAATATTAATAGGGTAAGAAATTTAATTGTATTCAATATTTTGATGTCATGCCATTTGGTACATATCTAACTATTGTACAAACTGGATATATCTTTCATGCACATGTTTAAATCCTTAATAGCCCTTTTTTTACAAAATATCATACCTTAGTTAGAATTTATAAGCAACTAGACAATCATTTGCGTGTTGAAATTGCTATAATATTACTTAAAAAGTAATTTACACCATAATTTAGATAATAACAATATGTATTTTCAAATATAATAGAAATTAGTATTATTACACAATATAATATTAAATTAGTCAACAATAAATACTACAATTACGTTAAGAAATTTACAGTATAGTATAAACACAACAACACAAAAGTCAAAAATACATTCTCAATAAAGATTCAAAATATTAACGATGCAGATACAAATGTGTATAGCTCCAAATATGAATTAAGTTCATATGATACGAAAAAATTTTGGATATTGTTGGATACGGATCATACAAATACTGATTCATTTCTGATATTTAAATGGATATATATCTATATTATTTTTCTAAATATATACTGAAATATCCGAAAACAGATACTATCATAAGAACAAATTATCTGAATACACATACATTTGAGTATTCGATTTATTTAAAATGAGTCATTTTATATATTAATTAGAGAGGACCTCGCTCTGCTTCGATTTTATCTAAATTTTTTTTATTCGATCCATTTTGGATACTAACTGATTTTTTTCTTTTGCTTTATAGATCAAAATTTAATAATAAATAAATAAATAAAATCATAAGAATCAACATAAATAAATTGGTATGCAATTAACAAAAGTTTTGCATTTACATAAGCGATCAAAACACTTTTTCACTCTCATTTATGGCCCCAAACTGGTAATTCTATTTTTTTTTATTTGTTTTTTTTTTTTTTTAATTTTTAGTTTCGAAGTGATCCAATATATTTAATCTACTAGATATTCAAATTACCATATATTTAAACTCCCTAATTAGCAAATATTCAAATATAAAAAATAATCAACATTTTACGACAAAAATGGAGTACTTTTTTGATGCGGATAACAATGATACTATAATAAGAAAAAATTCTAACTTAAAATTATTTTTCTCTTATTCTTACTTTTAATTTGAAGTAATTTTTTGATTTATTCGCTTTAATGACACTGCTTCCTTATCTTATTGTAATACTCAAAAATCAATTTAAAGAAAGATTGAAGGAAAATATCATCTATGCCTTCGAAATATAACATTTGTACATGAAAAATTTATAGCGAGACTAAAAATGCTATGGTGCTAGTATCAAACTATAATCAAACAATCATGACATTTTTCTTTCCAGCTCGATAAATTTGACAATGAAAAGGGGTAAGTCAAATTTGAGTTAATTTTCAAATTTACGCTTAACATATAAAATTTCGTCTTAAAATAATAGTACTTTAAAAAAGAAATACATAGCATTATTACTAAAAAAACATAAACAATCTTTATGATACCCACAAAATAATATATCTTAGTTAATTTATAGTTGCATTGATTTTAAGTGTACTCCTTGAAATAAAATATTTATTAAATTTTTTTTCGAATTTTTCGTATTATTAAATTATTAAAATGATGTAATATAATAATAAAGAAATGTAAAGTAATCGATGCAAAACAAAACGTAAAAATTGTATCTTCTTTATGAATATAATAACAAATATGAGATGAGATCCAATTTGCTCATTTACATTTTTTATATTGTCCATTACAAATTTACAATATATAGTTTATATATTATTTTGTATGAGTAATATGATAATTCTATATCTTGCAATATATGATACTTCTAAATCTTGCATGGATAGAATCATTCTTAAAGAAACTATGATGTGATATGCAAGTTTTACTATGTTTGTTATGTTTTAATTACTAAATATAAAATTTTATAGGATTTTCATGGAACTTTTGCGCAGTCGGCCCACTATATTTTGGTTCTTGAAAAATTATTGGCACACCAGTTTAAAAAAAAGGAAAATTTGCAACAAAAAAAACCTTATATTTGGGCTTAAATTCCAAAAGAGCCCCTGCATTATTGCTAAAATTGCAAAATAAAAATTCTATCGGTAAATTGAAGTTAACACTGTTAGTCTTGGTAGATTAATCAATTAAAAAGATTTTTATAAAATTAAATAGCGTCTTTGTTTGAGAATTTTTTTAAAAAAAATTATTTTCAACAAACTATTCTTAAAAAGGCTTCATAAAAGAAGTTTTGAATTTTTTTTCATAATAATACTTTTTGAAATATATATTTTTCATAAATTTTTTAGATATCTTCCTTACAAAATTTGGGAGAATATTGTTTCGGAAAATAATGTTTTCAGAAAAAAAATTTGCAAAATATTTATTTTCGAAATGTTTTTAATATAAATATTATATTTTCATAATTTTAATTAAAAAACATATTTTTTTAAGAATTTTTTTCTTAAATTCTTTTTAAATAAAAAATAAATTTCAATTATTGGGTTCAAATTGAGAACTCATGTCAAATAAAATACACATATGAGTAAAATTTGGGGACATTTAGCAATTAAGAGGAGTAGACATGTCAACAAATCTCATAGAACAAGAGAGGAGCTCGCTCCAATTCGGTATAGTCATATTTTTTTTATTCTAACTTTTCAAATGTGAGTTGATTTTTTTTTAATAAATAGAAACAATAAACAAATATGAAAATAAATACAAATCAACATAAATAAAGTGGTATTGGTTTATATATATATAGTTGACTTATTTTGTGCATTTATAAAATTTACAATCAAAGTAAGCGATCGCTTGCCACAATAATAAATCATTGGATGGGATGACAAACACCCAGGTTCGAATTTCATCTATCTCAAAAAATAAATTTAACAATAAAAACTACAATAATCTTATAATATGATAATTTTTTCTTAACGTAAATCTCTATTGTCATGTATAGAACACAACTTTTTCATCTTACTTTTTAATAAATAATAAAATTTAACCTTTAGAAATTTAAAGAAAAATATTATGTATGGCCTTTGAAATTTGAATGAAACCATGTGTAGTGTTTAGCCCTTCATAAAAAGAAGAATATTTAATTGTCCTTTTAAAAAAATTTCATTTTATTATTCCATAGTTTATACTCGATATAAATTTATTTGTCATCAAATAAAATATGATTAGAAGAGAATAAAAAATTATCAAATATTTATGTTGAAACTTTATAATTTCAGAGACAAATAATAAACTAAATTCTTTCTACGTTCCTTTTTATTTTAAAAATGGAATACTTTAATATTATTAATGGTTGACTAAACAATACTTCATATTATTTTCTCGCGAGATATACAGGATATTAAAGATTTAGGTTAAGAAAAAATTATATTATAGATTTATAAGGCTGTGTATGAAGCTTGTGTGAGTGTCGAAAGTACCATTATCATACTATAATCAAACTATTACATCGCCTTCATTTTTCTCTATTGCTAATGAATTTGACAAACATCACATAATAATTAATAACATAGCTGTTGTAAATAAAAGTAAATAATTACGTACGTTTAGTATACTTCTTGTTTATAAACGCAATAAATATGTGAGCATATCCAATTTGCTAATTCTACTTAAATTATAGTAAACACGAAATTTTGTATATTATAATATGTGATAAATTTAATTGTTCGCTGGATATAATAATATTATACAGATAAAAATATATGTGATATGCTTTGTATTATTTTTATAGGACCAAAATGACATTTTCACAATTTATTGGGGTACACATGAAATATGCTAATTTAATTCTCATATTAATTTATGATTTTATTGGGGTGCACATGGAAATTTTAGGCCCATCAACCAAAATCTTTGGTTTTGACTTGTTCTGTATTTTAGTTATAGATCATATGTTAAAAAATGAGGCGTGTGTGAAGATTGATGTGACCCACTTGCTAAATATTGAGTTCGATGAATTGACCCGGCACATGACCATTTGTAAAGAAGTTGCAACAAAAAACCTCAAAAAGGACATATATCAAAAATATATAATTCACAAACTTTATATATAAGAAAAATAAATGAAATATAAAATATATATGAATGACAAATATATTATTTCTATAAAATCAAATAATATTCCGTAAAATCAAATAATATTTTACTAAAATAAATCACAGATAGAATACTAACTTTAATTCTTATGGAAAAAGAATATAATTTCTAGAGACTAAAAAATGAAAATGAAAAGTTATGTGAGTTCTTAAAATGTTGAGGAAAAGGGTTGTTTCAAAAACTTCTAAAACAATGTCAAAATTGAATCAAGTTATGTCTCAACTTTTATTTTAATGAAAAAATATAGGATAATTTTTAAAAATTCAAAGGCCTAAAATACTTTCTTTTATATGGGTAAAATGAAAACATGTATTAAAAATATTTAAGTAGTTTACGAAAAGATCCATTTTTTAAGTGGGGCCCACATTATTTTATTTTTCCTTTCTATTTTATTTTATTCTTTTGCTTTTTTATTTTCCTACCATTCATTTTTTCTTTTTCAATTATATTTCCTTCCTAACTGTTGTATAGTTTTTCCTTGTTTGCGTTTTAACTACTTTATTTCTTTTAAATTACTCTATTTTTAAATTTAATTTTTTTTATATTTAGTTGACTTGTTTTTATCTTCTATTCTTGTCCCTTTTTTGGCTTTTTCATTACTTTTTTTAAATAAATTCTTTTAATAATAACCTTTCAATAAATGAAATAAAATAAAAAAATTATATCACTAGAATGATTCTCTTCCATAAGAAGTTTTCTATAGCGACACAAAAATGCCCTCCTACTTATCTTTATTTGGGGCTCACTTATCAATTTTATTCAGTGCACGTGAGTCTCACTTACCATGAAAATTAATATTTTTCCCTTATGTGGGTCCCACTTATCGCTACAGTCCAAAATTACTTATCACATAGTGGTAAGTGGAGAACATTTATATGGCAAGTTAGAGTTTTCTCTCCCATACTACCCCTACAAAAAGAATAATAATAATAATAAATAGACTATTTCATCATAAGGAAACTTACGTCTTCATCCGTAAATTCAAGATTACACATGGCCTTCGCCACTCTCATTCTTGTATCCATCTCAAATTTAGGGTCATCCCGCCTCATGCAGAAGTCATGTTGTATCCTGAAATTATCATGGAACATTCAAGTGAGATAACAAAAATGAAAGTGGAATAAAATAAATCACAGGGCGAATCACAAGAAATTTTTAGTCCACTGACTTCTAGAAAAGTTATTGGACCGGCAAAGCTATCTTCACTCCAAATTACAACAATAAGAATCCAAACCTAAAAGATAAAATATAAATAACATACATCAAGTAATTGATATAGGAGACTCTAATAATTTCTTTAGGTTTTAAAAATTATGAATAATAACAATCTTGTAACTGGTGAAAGACTGCTAGTGAAGTTGGACACACACAAAAAACTTGAGTAAGGGAGAGATCCCAAATTCGAGCCTGCCTTGCCGGGATTTTTTCTGAAAAATACATGAAGACGTATGAGCTACCGTATTAAGAAATTCATAAAAAAACAACCTTGTAACTGGGCCACATAGAATCGCTCTTGAGAGGTCAAATATTTTAAGAAGCAACCTTGATGTGGACTTTATTGAATAAAAACATCTTCCCTTCCTTCCTAAAAAACATGTACCGTTCAATCAAAATAAATTTTTATTCATATCGGCAGATTATGAATTTAAAAGTTGTAAGGTCGACTTTACTAATTTCAGATAAGCATTACAAGTTTAAGTTTACTCTCCCCATTAACTTTCTTTTTTCAACAGAGCTATGTTTTTATTTTTTTTCCAAAATAATATGAGTATAACATAGAGTACATTTGATCTATATACTAAATAACTAACTATATTATAATTGTGTTGGTACCAGTGGATTTGTCAAGAAGAAGTATAATCTCATTGCCTCCCCTGAAATACTTGATGTGGTCGTAGGTCTAAGTTGGACATAGTTCTTTTGAAACGGGTAAATCATTCAGTTAGAGCCAACAGTGGCCAAAGAAAGCAGAGAGAAGATAAAATAAGTAGCCAAAGAAGAGAAAATAAGTAGTCATTGACGGATATGCTCTCAAGCCCTTTTTATGATGGGATATGTGCAAAACTAATTGAATAAACGGTGGATCCGATCTTTGGAAAACTGTTTTCCAAAGATCGGATCCACCGTTCATTCAATTAGTTTTGCACATATCCCATCATAAATATCCTATAAATAATAATGAACGATTTAGAATAACATTCATAATACTTTATAATCAGGCCGGTTCTATTATTTTGGGGGCCCTTGACGAATATCGACTTGATACCTTAATGTGTATAGAAGATAATATTTTTTTCTGAATATGTATGATACTCTTTGAAAACTAGTACGTATTTTAGGGAGTTCAATAAATGTAATTACATCTCGTAAAACTACGAAGTTATTTTTATAACTGGATGAATTTAACTCTCACGTTGAGCAATGATAAATTACTATCTTACTGTTTTCTTCTACTTTTATTTAGAAAAAAAATATTGTATACTATTTTATTGGTCCATGATGGCATGGACACATTACACAAGTTATACCACTAGTTGTTTATGATAAACTTATTACACCTAATAATAGTTAGCTAAATTGTAATTAAAGATGTGATGTATGAATGAATTTGACACCTAATTTTCATACTAGTTTAAAGAGAGGCCCTCACAATTTGTGGCCCTTGACAGAAGTCATAAAATTTATATAACATGGCCGTCTCTGTTTATAGTTTTACTATCAAAGTCACATACTTTGATGATATAAAGCTGAATTACATATTCATGTTCTATTTTAATTATATTAAAATAATATATACGCACATATTATATGAAATATCTTAGAATAACTATAATTTTTGTTAATAAAATCCATCAACCTAGATTACAAGAGTCATAACACCATCAATCTTCAAAATCATCACCGCGTTAACTTGTTCGCGTGGTTTTTCCATTATGCACGGAAACTTTCCTTCTTGTTGAAATGTGCCGCTTGCTTGTTGTGGTATCTGAGTCTCCATCAACTTGCTGTGCATGGCCAGCGATTCCAACCCTAAACCCTAAAATTCAATAAAAAAGTAATAAAAAATAAGTAATTGTCCATTTCATCATCAATAGCATTTATCGTTACGTATCATCCATAAAAAGATAAAATTACAGATTTTCTATTATATATACACAAGAATAATTTAAAATTACAAATTTTACATTACGACCAATATCCGCCTCCTCCTTTTATACCTTAGACCTTTAATTAATTACTTAAATCAAAATAATTACATCTAAATAAAAAAATTAAATCAAAACTGATTTTAGAAAATAAACTAAATAAAAAATTATAAAAAATATTAATGAAATACAATTATTTTTCAAAACTAATAAATATAATAGAAATAAAATATTATTAATAAAATATAAATTATTAAATAAATAATAAATTAAATAAATATGAAAAATAAATTAATTAAAAATATGAAACAATCTAATTAATTACAGAATTGACTTGTGCCTCAACACCGAACCGATCTTTCTAACTCTAGTACTTGTTCTCCCCCGGCTCGTGCTTCTTTGAATGAGTGTTTGTTAAGTTGAGAGAATTTCCCACACGCACGGCGCATTACACATTTCCCGGTGGAGGATTCTTAGAACACCGAGAATAGAACCGATATTGAGTTGTTCAAGATCCCAATAAAGTTCAGTGAAATAAATTTTTTTAATAAAAAATAGTTAAATTAAATAAATAGAATTAAACTAAATAAAAAAATAAAAATCATATTTATTTAACCATAATAAATTAATTAAAAGTAGTAGAGTAAAAAATAAGTTAATAATATAAAAATAATTAAAATAATTAAATAAATATAAAAATATGTAATTAAAGAAAAAATTAAAAGCAAAATACAAAAAATAATATTAATTGAATAGAAGTATAAAATAAGTTTATAAATTAAATAAAAAATAATTATAATACATTAATTAAAATAACTTAATCAAATATAAATGAAAGTTTAATTATTTTTATTTAAAAACATATAAATATTAGTTATTTTATTTATATAAATGATTAAAATGTAATAAAATAAAATAAAATATAAAAATAACAGTAAAAATAGATTAAAGAAAATAAAATATAGTTAACAAATTAAAGAAAAATAAAATAATCAAATTAATTTAATAAAATAATAAATAAATTAAACAATATTAATAATAAATACATTAAATAAACTACATTAAATATAGATAATTAAATTTAAATAATAAAATAGTCTTTAGTGTCTGGTCTTTGTCATCTCCATCTCTTCTATCTTTCATTTAACATTTTATGGAAGAACCGCGAAATCTTGATGAAAATAATATTTAAATATTTTATTTTCTCACGAAATCTTCACTAGTCACTACTTTTGTTGGAAATAGAATATCAACCATCATGGTTTCTCAGTTTCAATTTTTTAAATTAAATGAATATACTGTAACATCATGTAATCAATACTGAAATTTGAGCGTATATCCTTTGCTCAACCTGTCAATCAGCTATACCTAATAATGACTACTCCCTGCATTTTTCGGAAATGACCAGAAAAATATTCTATAATTACACCTTTCACCTCTAGATAAATTATACTAGTTGATTACTCGTAAAAAAAATATAATAGTATGAAAGGAATATATAACATATATGGTGAAATTCTTTTACAAATAAATAATATGTTTGTAAGGACCCAGCAAGGTGATACAGTAGCATTATTTGATCCTTTGATCAATATATCAATTTGAGTACATCTATCCTACTATACTCAACCAAATATACATATAATATTGACCACTCCCTACATTTCATGAAAATGAGAAGAACAAATATTAATTATTACAATTTTACTTCAAAATAAATTATACTAGTTGGTTAAATACTAAAAGAATGATAATCTCCAAAAAAAAAATATACTAAAAGAATGGTGAAGTTGTACAGTCAAGTAAAAACTGGAGAAATAAATCTGGCACTGCTGAATCTGAGATGAGGTCTCCGAGGCCAAGGTTCAAACAAGGGTGGGGTCTACTCATCCCTCTGACCTGACGACATGATATTCTTTCGCCCTAACCTTACCCTCTCTCTACATAGCCCTCTGACGAGACGAATGATCTTCATGCTAATCTTGTTCTCTACGCTGCCGACACGTGAAGTAATCATTAATGAAAGCAAACATCTTTGTCTTCTTCCATTTTAAATACAAACTACTTCCTTTTGCAAAATAGGGTACTAACTGCCTACGGGCTTTAAAAAAATAAAAATAAAAAAAATAATAGGGTACTGACCATGACGCATCGACCTATCGTAAATGCACCTTCTATAGTAATATATTTAAAATCTTCAAGATTAAATGCTACACATCACATAATGGCCACTCTACCTCTACATTACCTCCTACAATGCATCTCTTCTGTAAAAGAAGGATATCTATTGTTATTGAGTCTGAGACATTTTCATTCATACGCAGGATAGAACAAACAAAATGTATCTAGTATGATATCTTTAAGATTTTAGATTTTCTTCGGTATATATTATTTACACTTTATTATTGTATTTCTTGTTAAAATATAATTTTCTCAGGACCAATGCAAAATTTTAAATACTTGATAGATTTTACTTTTTTTTGCAAGAGTGTAAGTAAGGTATGGATAAAGACAACAAAATTTTAAATACTTTTTACATTGCAATCTGTGTAGTGAATTAATATATGGAGTGAATTTTGCAAGTATTTATGAGTAGAATAATAAGTTTCATGCCATACATTCATTTGCAAAAAAATTCATTCTATGGGTAGAGATCTTTTTGACCCAAATTTTGTTTATATAAAAATATCCATAAATTTAATAATACACCTTTAAATACCTATAAAATTAATAATTTAATAGTTTATAAACATAATAAGATTTTATAAAACAAATTTATGATATTTTTCTTACATATTCATATATTTTTGACGTTTTTTGATATTTCATGTAGTTCTATCAAATAGCGATAATTCTTATGAAGTAAAAAAATAGGTTTTTTTTAATAAAATTTTCAGTGTATTTTATGTGTAATGCATTTGAGAATTATAAAATAAGTATTTATATTAAGATATGAGTGAAGAATTGCGCCCGTAATTCAAGAAATTCTTAAATTACAACGGGTTGGTCAGAAACAGCCCATGTTTTTTTCTCTGACTCCAACTTTGAACGCTTGGATCTCTCTGAGTTTTTATTCAATTGCCAGATTTCTTTTTGTAGAATCTTTGTCTTGTTGTCGACTAATAGATGTTCTTAGCGAAATTCGCATATTGGACCCTTATTCAGATAAAAAATGATTTTATATTCTACGGGCATATTAAGCCAAGTGGAGAGACAACATATTTATTAACTTTTTTTACAAATCTCATCACACGTGAGGGGTACCAAAAGATAGGTTATTGTTATTTTGCATGTCGTGAGGAGATAGAAAAAAGAATGAGCCAAGAATAGCGTCCGTTGTTGAAGAAATCCTTAAATTAAAACGGGTTGGTCAGATACGGCCTACGTTTTTTTCTCTGACTCCAACTTTGAACGCTTCGATCTCTTTGAGTTTTTATTCAATTGCCAGATTTCTTTTTTAAAAATCTTCTCCTTGTTGTGTACTAATTGATCTTCTTAACGAAATTTACATATTGGACTCTTATTCAGATAAAAAATAATTTTTTATTCTATTGTCGATATTAAGCCAAGTGGGGAGAAAACATAATTATCAACTTTTTCTTCAAATCTCATCACACATGAGGGGTAGGAAAAGATAGTTTATTGTTATTTTGCATGTCTTGAGAAGATAGAAAAAAGAATGAGACAAGAATAGCGCCCGTAGTTGAAGAAATACTTAAATTACAACGGGTTGGTCAGAAACAGCATCCGTTTTTTTCTCTGACTCCAACTTTGAACGCGTGGATCTCTCTGAATTTTTATTCAATTGCCAGATTTCTTTTTGTAGAATCCTCGCCTTGTTGTCGACTAATAAATATTCTTAGCGAAATTTGCATATTGGACCCTTATTCAGATCAAAAATAATTTTTTATTCTACTGTCGATATTAAGCCAGGTGGAGAGAGAACATAATAATCTACTTTTTCTTCAAATCTCATCACACATGAGTGGTAGGAAAAGATAGGTTATTGCATGTCTTGAGGAGATAGAAAAAGATATGAGCCAAGAATAGCGCCCGTAGTTGAAGAAAATCATAAATTACAACGGGCTGGTCAGAAACAGCCCATGTTTTTTTCTCTGACTCCAACTTTGAACGCTTGGATCTCTCTGAGTTTTTATTCAATTGCCAGATTTCTTTTTGTAGAATCTTTGTCTTGTTGTCGACTAATAGATGTTCTTAGCGAAATTTGCATATTGGACCCTTATTCAGATAAAAAATAATTTTTTATTCTACTGGGCATATTAAGCCAAGTGGAGAGACAACATATTTATCAACTTTTTCTACAAATCTCATCACACGTGAGGGGTACCAAAAGATAGGTTATTGTTACTTTGCATGCCGTGAGGAGATAGAAAAAAGAATGAGCCAAGAATAGCGCCCGTCGTTGAAGAAATCCTTAAATTACAACGGGTTGGTCAGAAACGGCCTATGTTTTTTTCTCCGACTCCAACTTTGAACGCTTGGATCTCTCTGAGTTTTTATTCAATTGCAAGATTTCTTTTTGTAGAATCTTCTCCTTGTTGTCGACTAGCAGATGTTCTTAGTGAAATTTGCATATTGGACCCTTTTTCAGATAAAAAATGATTTTTTATTCTACTGTCCATATTAAGCCAATTGGAGAGAGAACATATTTATCAACTTTTTCTTTAAATCTCATCACACGTAAGGGGTAGGAAAAGATAGGTTATTTTTATTTTGCATATCTTGAGGAGATAGAAAAAAGAATGAGACAAGAATAGCGCCCGTAGTTGAAGAACTACTTAAATTACAACGGGTTGGTCAGAAACAGCATCCGTTTTTTTCTCTGACTCCAACTTTGAACGCGTGGATCTCTCTGAATTTTTATTCAATTGCCAGATTTCTTTTTGTAGAATCCTCGCCTTGTTGTCGACTAATAAATATTCTTAGCGAAATTTGCATATTGGACCCTTATTCAGATAAAAAATAATTTTTTATTCTGCTGTCGATATTAAGCCAAGTGGAGAGAGAACATAATAATCTACTTTTTCTTCAAATCTCATCACACATGAGGGGTAGGAAAAGATTGGTTATTGTTATTTTACATGTCTTGAGGAGATAGAAAAAAGAATATGCCAAGAATAGCGCCCGTAGTTGATGAAATCCATAAATTACCACGGGTTGATAATAAACGGCCTATATTTTTTTCTCTGACTCCAACTTTGAATGCTTGGATCTCTCTGAGTTTGTATTCAATTGCCAGATTTCTTTTTGTTGAATATTCGCCTTGTTGTCGACTAATAGATGTTCTTAGCGAAATTTACATATTGGACTCTTATTCAGATAAAAAATTATTTTTTATTCTACTTTGCATATTAAGCCAAGTGGAGAGACAACATATTTATCAACTTTTTCTTCAAATCTCGTCACACGTGAGGGGTAGGAAAAGATAGGTTATTTTGCATGTCTTGAGGAGATAGAAAAAAGAATATGCCAAGAATAGCGCCCGTAGTTGAACAAATCCTTAAATTACAACGGGTTGGTCAGAAACAGCCTATGTTTTTTTCTCTGACTCCAACTTTGAACGCTTGGATCTCTCTGAGTTTTTATTCAATTGCCAGATTTCTTTTTGTAGAATCTTTGCCTTGTTGTCGACTAATAGATGTTCTTAGCGAAATTTGCATATTGGATCCTTATTCAGATAAAAAATAATTTTTTATTCTACTGTCGATATTAAGCCAAGTGGAGAGAGAACGTAATCATTAACTTTTTCTTCAAATCTCATCACACATGAGGGTTAGGAAAAGATAGGTTATTATTATTTTGCATGTCTTGAGGAGATGGAAAAAAGAATATGCCAAGAATAACGCCCGTAGTTGATGAAATCCATAAATTACCACGGGTTGATAAGAAACGGCCCATATTTTTTTCTCTAACTCCAACTTTGAATGCTTGGATATCTCTGAGTTTTTATTCAATTGCCAGATTTCTTTTTGTAGAATCTTTGCCTTATTGTCGACTAATAGATGTTCTTAGCGAAATTTGCATATTGGACCCTTATTCAGATTAAAAATGATTTTTTATTCTACTGTTGATATTAAGCCAAGTGGAGAGAGAACATAATCATCAACTTTTTCTAGAACTCTCATCACACATGAAGGGTAGGAAAAGATAGTTTACTGTTATTTTGCATGTCCAGAGAATATAGAAAAAAGAATATGCCAAGAATAGCGCCCGTAGTTGATGAAATCCATAAATTACCACGGGTTGATCAGAAACGGCCTATGTCTTTTTCTCTGATCCCAACTTTGAACGCTTGGATCTCTCTGAGTTTTTATTCAATTGCCAGATTTCTTTTTGTAGAATCTTCACGTTGTTGTCGACTAACAGATGTTCTTAGCGAAATTTGCATATTGGACTCTTATTCATATAAAAAATGATTTTTTATTCTACTTTCCATAATAAGCCAAGTGGAGAGAGAACATATTTATCAACTTTTTCTCTAAATCTCATCACACGTGAGGGGTAGGAAAAGATAGTTTATTATTATTTCGCATGTCTTGAGGAGATAGAAAAAGATATGAGCCAAGAATAGCGCCCGCAGTTGAAAAAATTCTTAAATTACAAAGGTTTGGTCAGAAACAGCCTATGTTTTTTTCTCTGACTCGAACTTTGAACGCTTGGATCACTCTGAGTTTTTATTCAATTGCGAGATTTCTTTTTGTAGAATCTTCTCCTTGTTGTCTACTAATAGATCTTCTTAGCGAAATTTGCATAGAACATATTTATCAACTTTTTCTTCAAATCTCATCACACGTGAGGGGTAGGAAAAGATATGTTATTGTTATTTTCCACGTCTTGGGGAGATAGAAAAAAGAATGAGCCAAGAATAGCGCCCGTAGTTGAAGAAATCCTCAAATTACAACGGGTTGGCCAGAAACAGCCTATGTTTTTTTCTCTGACTCCAACTTTGAACGCTTGGATCTCTCTGAGTTTTTATTCAATTGCCAGATTTCTTTTTGTTGAATCTTCGCCTTGTTTTCGACTAATAGATGTTCTTAGCAAAATTTGCATATTGGACCCTTATTCATATAAAAAAATATTTTTTATTCTACTGTGCATATTAAGCCAAGTGGAGAGACAACATATTTATCAACTTTTTCTTCAAATCTCATCACACGCGAGGGGTAGGAAAAGATAGGTTATTGTTATTTTCCATGTCTTGGGGAGATAGAAAAAAGAATGACCCAATAATAGCGCCCGTAGTTGAAGAAATCCTTAAATTACAACGGGTTGGTCACAAACAGCCAATGTTTTTTTCTCTGACTCCAACTTTAAACGCTTGGATCTCTTTGAGTTTTTATTCAATTGCCAGATTTCTTTTTGTAGAATCTTCGCCTTGTTGTCGACTAATAAATGTTCTTAGCAAAATTTGCATATTGGACCCTTATTCAGATAAAAAATTATTTTTTATTCTAATGTCAATATTAAGCCAAGTGGTGAGAGAACATAATTATCAACTTTTTCTTCGAATCTCATCACACATGAGGGGTAAGAAGAGATAGCTTATTGTTATTTTGCTTGTCTTGAGGAGATAAAATAAAGAATATGCCAAGAATAGCGCCCGTAGTTGAAGAAATCTATAAATTACCACGGGTTGATCAGAAAGGGCCTATGTTTTTTTCTCTAAATCCAACTTTGAACGCTTGGATCTCTCTGAGTTTTCATTCAATTGACAGATTTCTTTTTGTAGAATCTTCGTTTTTTTGTCGACTAACAGATGTATTTAGAGAAATTTGCATATTAGACCCTTATTCAGATAAAATATGATTTTTTATTCTATTGTCGATATTAAGCCAAGTGGAGAGAGAGCATAATTATCAACTTTTTCTTCAAATCTCATCACACATGAGGGGTAGGAAAAGATAGTTTATTATTATTTTGCATGTCTTGAGAAGATATAAAAAAAGAATATGGCAAGAATAGCGCCCGCAATTGATGAAATCCTGAAATTACAAAGGTTTGGTCAGAAACAGCCTATGTTTTTTTCTCTGACTCGAACTTTGAACGCTTGGATCACTCTGAGTTTTTATTCAATTGCGAGAATTCTTTTTGTAGAATCTTCTCCTTGTTGTCTACTAATAGATCTTCTTAGCGAAATTTGCATAGAACATATTTATCAACTTTTTCTTCAAATCTCATCACACGTGAGGGGTAGGAAAAGATATGTTATTGTTATTTTGCATGTCTTGAGGAGATAGAAAAAAGAATGAGCCAAGAATAGCGCCCGTCGTTGAAGAAATCCTCAAATTACAACGGGTTGGCCAGAAACAGCCTATGTTTTTTTCTCTGACTCCAACTTTGAACGCTTGGATCTCTCTGAGTTTTTATTCAATTGCCAGATTTCTTTTTGTTGAATCTTCACTTTGTTTTCGACTAATAGATGTTCTTAGCAAAATTTGCATATTGGACCCTTATTCATATAAAAAAATATTTTTTATTCTAGTGTGCATATTAAGCCAAGTGGAGAGACAACATATTTATCAACTTTTTCTTCAAATCTCATCACACGCGAGGGGTAGGAAAAGATAGGTTATTGTTATTTTCCATGTCTTGGGGAGATAGAAAAAAGAATGACCCAATAATAGCGCCCGTAGTTGAAGAAATCCTTAAATTACAACGGGTTGGTCACAAACAGCCAATGTTTTTTTCTCTGACTCCAACTTTAAACGCTTGGATCTCTTTGAGTTTTTATTCAATTGCCAGATTTCTTTTTGTAGAATCTTCGCCTTGTTGTCGACTAATAAATGTTCTTAGCGAAATTTTCATATTGGACCCTTATTCAGATAAAAAATTATTTTTTATTCTAATGTCAATATTAAGCCAAGTGGTGAGAGAACATAATTATCAACTTTTTCTTCGAATCTCATCACACATGAGGGGTAAGAAGAGATAGCATATTGTTATTTTGCTTGTCTTGAGGAGGTAAAATAAAGAATATGCCAAGAATAGCGCCCGTAGTTGAAGAAATCCATAAATTACCACGGGTTGATCAGAAAGGGCCTATGTTTTTTTCTCTAACTCCAACTTTGAACGCTTGGATCTCTCTGAGTTTTCATTCAATTGCCAGATTTCTTTTTGTAGAATCTTCGTTTTTTTGTCGACTAACAGATGTATTTAGAGAAATTTGCATATTGGACCCTTATTCAGATAAAGAATTATTTTTTATTCTAATGTCAATATTAAGCCAAGTGGAGAGAGAACATAATTATCAACTTTTTCTTCAAATCTCATCACACATGAGGGGTAAGAAGAGATAGGTTATTGTTATTTTGCTTGTCTTGAGGAGGTGAAAAAAAGAATATGCCCAGAATAGCGCCCGTAGTTGAAGAAATCCATAAATTACTACGGGTTGATCAGAAACGGCTATTTTTTTCTCTAACTCCAGGTTTGAACGATTGGATCTCTCTGAGTTTTCAATTGCCAGATTTCTTTTTGTAGAATCTTCATCTTGTTGTGGAGTAATAGATGTTCTTAGCGAAATTTACATATTGGACCCTTATTCAGATAAAAAATAATTTTTTATTCTATCGTGCATCTCAAGCCAAGTGGAGAGAGAACATATTTATCAACTTTTTCTTCAACTCTCATCACACGTGAGGGGTAGGAAAAGATATGTTATTGTTATTTTGCATGTCTTGAGGAGATAGAAAAAAGAATGGGCCAAAAACAGCGCCCGTAGTTGAAAAAGTTAAATTACAACGGGTTTGTCAGAAACTGCCTACATTTTTTTCTCTGACTCCAACTTTGAACGCTTGGATCTCCCTGAGTTTTTATTCAATTGCCAGATTTCTTTTTGTATAATCTTCTCCTTGTTGTTTACTAATAGATCTTCTTAGCGAAATTTGCAGATTGGACCCTTATTTAGATAAAAAATAATTTTTTATTCTACTGTCCATATTAAGCCAAGTGGAGAGAGAACATATTTATCAACTTTTCTCTAAATCTCATCACACGTGAGGGGTAGGAAAAGATAGTTTATTGTTATTTTGCATGTCTTGAGGAGATAGAAAAAGATATGAGCCAAGAATAGCGCCCCTAGTTGAGGAAATCCTTAAATCACAACGGGTTGGTCAGAAATAGCCTATGCTTTTTTCTCTAATTCCAACTTTGACCGATTGAATCTCTCTGAGTTTTTATTCAATTGCCAGATTTCTTTTTGTAGAATCTTCACCATGTTGTCGACTAATAAATGTTCACAGCGAAATTTGCAGATTGGACCCTTATTCAGGTAAAAAATTATTTTTTATTCTACGGTCGATATTGAGCCAAGTGGAGAGAGAACATATTTATCAACTTTTTCTTCAAATCTCATCACACGTGTGGGGTAGGAAAAGATAGGTTATTGTTATTTTGCATGTCTTGAGGAGATAAAAAAAAGAATGAGCGAAGAATAGCGCCCGTCGATGAAGAAATCCATAAATTACCACGGGTTTATCAGAAACAGCCTATGTTTTTTTTCTCTAACTCCAACTTTGAACGCTTGGATCTCTCTGAGTTTTTATTCAATTGCCAGATTTCTTTTTGTCGAATCTTCGCCTTGTTGTCGACTAATAGATGTTGTTAGCAAAATTTAAATATTGGACCCTTATTCACATAAAAAATAATTTTTTATTCTACTGTGCATATTAAGCCAAGTGGAGAGACAACATATTTATCAACTTTTTCTTCAAATCTCATCACACGTGAGGGGTAGGAAAAGATAGTTTATTGTTTTTTTCCATGTCTTGGGGAGATAGAAAAAAGAATGAGCCAAGAATAGCGCCCGTAGTTGAAGAAATCCATAAATTACTACGGGTTGATCAGAAACGGCCTATGTTTTATTCTCTAACTCCAAGTTTGAACGATCGGATCTCTCTGAGTTTTCAATTGCCAGATTTCTTTTTGTAGAATCTTCACCTTGTTGTGGAGTAATCGATGTTCTTAGCAAAATTTACATATTGGACCCTTATTCATATAAAAAATGATTTTTTATTCTACCGTGCATCTCAAGCCAAGTGGAGAGAGAACATATTTATCAACTTTTTCTTCAAATCTCATCACACGTGAGGGGTAGGAAAAGTTAGGTTATTGTTATTTTGCATGTCTTGAGGAGATAGAAAAAAGAATGGGCTAAGAATAGCGCCCGTAGTTGAAGAAGTTAAATTACAACGAGTTTGTCAGAAACTGCCTACGTTTTTTTCTATGACTCCAACTTTGAACGCTTGGATCTCCCTGAGTTTTTATTCAATTGCCAGATTTCTTTTTGTATAATCTTCTCCTTGTTGTTTACTAATAGATCTTCTTAGCGAAATTTGCAGATTGGACCCTTATTTGGATAAAAAATAATTTTTTATTCTACTGTCCATATTAAGCCAAGTGGAGAGAGAACATATTTATCAACTTTTTCTCTAAATCTCATCACACGTGAGGGGTAGGAAAAGATAGGTTATTGTTATTTTGCATGTCTTGAGGAGATAGAAAAAGATATGAGCCAAGAATAGCGCCCGTAGTTGATGAAATCCTTAAATTACAACGGGTTGGTCAGAAATAGCCTATGCTTTTTTCTCTAATTCCAACTTTGAACGATTGAATCTCTCTGAGTTTTTATTCAATTGCCAGATTTCTTTTTGTAGAATCTTCACCCTGTTGTCGACTAATAAATGTTCTCAGCGAAATTTGCAGATTGGACCCTTATTCAGGTAAAAAATTATTTCATATTCTACGGTCGATATTAAGCCAAGTGGAGAGAGAACATATTTATCAACTTTTTCTTCAAATCTCATCACACGTGTGGGGTAGGAAAAGATAGGTTATTGTTATTTTGCATGTCTTGAGGAGATAGAAAAAAGAATGAGCCAAGAATAGCGCCCGTCGTTGAAGAAATCCATAAATTACCACGGGTTGATCAGAAACGGCCTATGTTTTTTTTCTCTAACTCTAACTTTGAACGCTTGGATCTCTCTGAGTTTTTATTCAATTGCCAGATTTCTTTTTGTCGAATCTTCGCCTTGTTGTCGACTAATAGATGTTGTTAGCAAAATTTAAATATTGGACCCTTATTCACATAAAAAATGATTTTTTATTCTACTGTACATATTAAGCCAAGTGGAGAGACAACAAATTTATCAACTTTTTTTTCAAATCTCATCACACGTGAGGGGTAGGAAAAGATAGGTTATTGTTTTTTTCCATGTCTTGGGGAGATAGAAAAAAGAATGAGCCAAGAATAGCGCTCGTAGTTGAAGAAATCCTTAAATTACAACGGGTTGGTCACAAACAGCCAATGTTTTTTTCTCTGACTCCAACTTTAAACGCTTGGATCTCTCTGAGTTTTTATTCAATTGCCAGATTTCTTTTTGTAGAATCTTCGCCTTGTTGTCGACTAATAAATGTTCTTAGCGAAATTTGCATATTAGACCCTTATTCAGATAAAAAATTATTTTTTATTCTAATGTCAATATTAAGCCAAGTGGTGAGAGAACATAATTATCAACTTTTTCTTCGAATCTCATCACACATGAGGGGTAAGAAGAGATAAGTTATTGTTATTTTGCTTGTCTTGAGGAGATAAAATAAAGAATATGCCAAGAATAGCGCCCGTAGTTGAAGAAATCCATAAATTACCATGGGTTGATCAGAAACGGCCTATGTTTTTTTCTCTAACTCCAACTTTGAACGCTTGGATCTCTCTGAGTTTTCATTCAATTGCCAGATTTCTTTTTGTAGAATCTTCGTTTTTTTGTCGACTAATAGATGTATTTAGCGAAATTTGCATATTAGATCCTTATTCAGATAAAATATGATTTTTTATTCTATTGTCGATATTAAGCCAAGTGGAGAGAGACCATAATTATCAACTTTTTCTTCAAATCTCATCACACAAGAGGGGTAGGAAAGATAGTTTATTATTATTTTGCATGTCTAGAGAAGATAGAAAAAAGAATATGGCAAGAATAGCGCCCGCAGTTGATGAAATCCATAAATTACCACGGGTTGGTCAGAAACAGCCTATGTTATTTTCTCTGACTCGAACTTTGAACGCTTGGATCACTCTGAGTTTTTATTCAATTGCGAGATTTCTTTTTGTAGAATCTTCTCCTTGTTGTCTACTAATAGATCTTCTTAGCGAAATTTGCATAGAACATATTTATCAACGTTTTCTTCAAATCTCATCACACTTAAGGGGTAGGAAAAGATAGATTATTGTTATTTTGCATGTCTTGACGAGATAGAAAAAAGAATGGGCCAAGAATAGAGCCCGTAGATGAAGAAATCCTTAAATAACAACGGGTTGGTCAGAAACAGCCTATGATTTTTTCTCTGACTCCAGCTTTGAACGTTTTGATCTCTCTGAGTTTTTATTCAATTGCCAGATTTCATTTTGTAGAATCTTCGTCTTGTTGTCGACTAATAGATGTTCCTTGCGAAATTTGCATATTTGACCCTTATTCAGATAAAAAATAATTTTTTATTCTACTCTCGATATTAAGCCGAGTGGAGAGAGAACATAATAATCAAGTTTTTCTTCAAATCTCATCACACGTGAGGGGTAGGAAAAGATAGGTTATTGTTATTCTGCATGTCTTGAGGAGATAGAAAAAAGAATGAGCCAAGAAAAGCTCCCATAGTTGAAGAAATCCATGAATTACCACGGGTTGATCAGAAACGGCCTATGTTTTTTTCTCTGACACCAAATTTGAACGCTTAGATCTCTCTGAGTTTGTATTCAATTGCCAGATTTCTTTTTGTAGAATCTTCGCCTTGTTCTCGACTAACAGATGTTCTTAGCGAAATTTGCATATTGGACCCTTATTCAGAAAAAAAATGATTTTTTATTCTACTATCCATATTAAGCCAAGCGGAGAGAGAACATATTTATCAACCTTTTCTTTAAATCTCACCAGACGTGAGAGGTAGCAAAAGATAGGTTATTGTTATTTTGCATGTCTTGAGGAGATAGAAAAAAGAATGAGCCAAGAATAGCGCCCGTACTTGAAGAAATCCTTAAATTACAACGGGTTGGTCAGAAACAGCCTATGTTTTTTTCTCTGACTCCAACTTTGAACGCTTGGATCTCCTTGAGTTTTTATTCAATTGCCAGATTTCTATTTGTAGAATCTTCGCCTTGTTGTCGACTAATAGATGTTCTTAGCAAAATTTGCATATTTGACCCTTATTCAGGTAAAAAATAATTTTTTATTCTACTGTTGATATTAAGCCAAGTGGAGAGAGAACAAAATTATCAACTTTTTCTTCAAATCTCATCACAAATGAGGGGTAGGAAATGGTAGTTTATTGTTATTTTGCATGTCTTGAGGAGATAGAAAAAAGAATATACCAAGAATTGCGCCCGTAGTTGATGAAATCCATGAATTACCACGGGTTGATCAGAAACAGCCTATATTTTTTTCTCTGACTCCAACTTTGAACGCTTGGATCTCTCTGAGTTTTTATTCAATTGCTAGATTTTTTTTTGTAGAATCTTCGCCTTGTTGTCGACTAACAGATCTTCTTAGCGAAATTTGCATATTGGACCCTTATTCAGATAAAAAATGTTTTTTTATTCTACTATCCATATTAAGTCAAGTGGAGAGAGAACATAATTATCAATTTTTTCTTCAAATCTCATCACACATGACGGGTAGGAAAGGAGAGGTTATTGTTATTTTGCATGTCTTGAGGAGATAGAAAAAAGAATATGCCAAGAATAGCGCCCGTAGTTAAAGAAATTCGTAAATTACCACGGTTGGTCAGAAACAGCCCATGTTTTTTCCTCTGACTCCAACTTTAAACGCTTGGATCTCTCTGAGTTTTGATTCAATTGCCGGATTTCTTTTTGTAGAATCTTTGTCTTGTTGTCGACTAATAGATGTTCTTAGCAAAAATTTGCATATTGGAGCCTTATTCAGATAAAAAATAATTTTTTATTCTGCTGTCCATATTAAGCCAAGTGGGGAGAGAACATATTTATCGACTTTTTCTTCAAATCTCATCACACGTGAGGGGTAGGAAATGATAGGTTATTGTTATTTTGCATCTCTTGAGGAGAGAGAAAAAAGAATGAGCCAAGAATAGTGCCCGTAGTTGAAGAAATCCTTAAATTACAACGGGTTGGTCAGAAACAGCCTATGTTTTTCTGTCTGACTCCAACTTTAAACGCTTGGATCTCCCTGAGCTTGTATTTGCCAGATTTCTTTTTGTAGAATCTTCCCCTTGTTGTCGACTAAAAGTTGTTCTTAGCGAAATTTACATATTGGACCCCTATTCAAATAAAAAATTATTTTTTATTCTACTGTCCATATTAAGCCAAGTGGAGAGAGAATATATTTATCAACTTTTTCTTCAAATCTCATCACACGTGTGGGGTAGGGAAAGATAGATTATTGTTATTTTGCATATCTTGAGGAGATAGAAAAAAGAATGAGCCAAGAATAGCGCCCGTAGTTGAAGAAATCCTTAAATTACAACGGGTTGGTCAGAAACAGCCTATGTTTTTTTCTCTGACTCCAACTTTGAACGCTTGGATCTCCTTGAGTTTTTATTCAATTGCCAGATTTCGTTTTGTAGAATCTTTGCCTTGTTGTCGACTAATAGATGTTCTTAGCAAAATTTGCATACTTGACCCTTATTCAGGTAAAAAATAATTTTTTATTCTACTGTTGATATTAAGCCAAGTGGAGAGAGAACATAATCATCAACCTTTTCTTCAGATCTCATCACACTTGAGGGTATAAAAAGATAGGTCATTGTTATTTTGCATGTCTTGAGGAGATAGAAAAAAGAATATGCCAAGAATCGCGCCCGTAGTAGAAGAAATCCATAAATTACCACGGTTGATCAGAAACGGCCTAGGTTTTTTTCTCTGACTCCATCTTTGAACGCTTAGATCTCTCTGAGTTTTTATTCAATTGCAAGATTTATTTTTGTAGAATATTCACCTTGTTGTCGACTAACAGATCTTCTTAGCGAAATTTGCATATTGGACCCTTATTTAGATAAAAAATGATTTTTTATTCTATTGTCCATATTAAGCCAAGTGGAGAGAGAACATATTTATCAACTTTTTCTTAAAATCTCATCACACGTGAGGGGTAGGAAAAGATAGGTTCTTGTTATTTTGCATGTCTTGAGGAGATGGAAAAAAGAATGAGCCAAGAATAGCGCCCGTAGTTGAAGAAATCCTTAAATTACAACGAGTTGGTCAGAAATAGCCTATGTTTTATTCTCTGCCTCCAACTTTGAACGCCTGGATCTCTCTGAGTTTTTATTCAATTGCCAGATTTCTTTTTGTAGAATCTTTGTCTTGTTGTCGACTAATAGATGTTCTAAGCAAAATTTGCATATAGAACCCTTATTCAGATAAAAAATGATTTTTTATTCTTCTGTCCAAATTAAGCCAAGTGGAGAGAGAACATATTTATCGACTTTTACTTCAAATCTCATCACACGCGAGTGGTAGGAAAATATAGTTTATTGTTATTTTGCATGTCTTGAGGAGATAGAAAAAAGAATGAACCAAGAATAGCGCCCGTAGTAGAAGAAATCCTTAAATTTCAACGGGTTGGTCAGAAACAGCCTATGTTTTTTTGTCTAACTCCAACTTTAAACGCTTGGATCTCACTGAGTATGTATACAATTGTCAGATTTCTTTTTGTAGAATCTTCCCCTTGTTGTCGACTAAAAGATGTTCTTAGCGAAATTTACATATTGGACCCGTATTCAAACAAAAAATGATTTTTTATTCTACTGTCCATCTTAAGCCAAGTGGAGAGAGAACATATTTATCGACTTTTTCTTCAAATCTCATCACACGTGTGGGGTAGGAAAAGATAGATTATTGTTATTTTGCATGTCTTGAGGAGATAGAAAAAAGAATGAGCCAAGAATAGCGCCCGTAGTTGAAGAAATCCTTAAATTACAACGGGTTGGTCAGAAACAGCCTATCTTTTTTTCTCTGCCTCCAACTTTGAACGCTTGGATCCCCTTGTGTTTTTATTCCATTGCCATATTTTTTTTTTGTAGAATCTTCGCCTACTTGTCGACTAATAGATGTTCTTAGCGAAATTTGCATATAGAACCCTTATTCAGATAAAAAATGATTTTTTATTCTATTGTCCATATTAAGCCAAGTGGAGAGAGAACATAATCATCAACTTTTTCTTCAGATCTCATCACACATGAGGGGTAGAAAAATATAGGCTATTGTTATTTTGCATGTCTTGAGGAGATAGAAAAAAGAATATGCCAGGAATAGTGCCCGTGGTAGAAGAAATCCATAAACTACCATGGTTGATCAGAAACGGCCTATGTTTTTTTCTTTGACTCCATCTTTGAACGCTTAGATCTCTCTGAGTTTTTATTCAATTGCCAGATTTCTTTGTAGAATCTTCGCCTCTGTCGACTAACAGATCTTCTTAGCGAAATTCGCATATTGGACCCTTATTCAGATAAAAAATGATTTTTTATTCTACTGTCCATATTATGCCAAGTGGAGAGAGAACATATTTATCAACTTTTTTTTCAAATCTCATCACACATGAGGGCTAGGAAAAGATAGGTTATTGTTATTTTGCATGTCTTGAGGAGATAGAAAAAAGAATGAGCCAAGAATAGCGCCCGTAGTTGAAGAAATCCTTAAATTACAACGGATTGGTCAGAAATAGCCTATGTTTTATTCTCTGACTCCAACTTTGAAAGCTTGGATCTTTCTGAGTTTGTACTCAATTGCCAGATTTCTTTTTGTAGAATCTTCGCCTTGTTGTCGACTAATAGATGTTCCTAGCGAAATTTACATATTGGACCCCTATTCAAATAAAAAATAATTTTTTATTCTACTCTCCATATTAAGCCAAGTGGAGAGAGAATATATTTATCAACTTTTTCTTTAAATCTCATCACACGTGAGGGGTAGGAAAAGATAGGTTATTGTTATTCTGCATGTCTTGAGGAGATAGAAAAAAGAATGAGCCAAGAAAAGCGCCCATAGTTGAAGAAATCCATAAATTACAACGGGTTGGTCAGAAACAACCAATGTTTTTTTCTTGACTCCAACTTTGAACGCTTGGATCTCTCTTAGTTTGTATTCAATTGCCAGATTTCTTTTTGTAGAATCTTCGCCTTGTTGTCTACAAATAGATCTTCTTAGCGAAATTTGCGTATCGGACCCTTATTCAGATAAAAAATGATTTTTTATTCTGTTGTCGATATGAAGCCAAGTGGAGAGAGAACATAATTATCAACTTTTTCTTCAAATCTCATCACACATGAGGGGTTGGAAAGGATAGTTTATTATTATTTTGCATGTATTGAGAGGATAGAAAAATGAATATGCCAAGAATAACGCCCGTAGTTGAAGAAATTCTTAAATTACAACGGGTTGGTCAGAAACAGCCCATATTTTTTTCTCTGACTCCAACTTTGAACGCTTGGATCTTTCTGACTTTTTATTCAACTGCCAGATTTCTTTTTGTAGAATCTTTGTCTTGTTGTCGACTAATAGATGTTCTTAGCGAAATTTGCATATTGGACCCTTATTCAGATAAAAAATTATTTTTTATTCTACTGTCCATATTAAGCCAAGTGGAGAGAGAACATATTTATCAACTTTTTCTTCAAATCCCATCACACGTGAGGGGTAGAAAAAGATAGGTTATTGTTATTTTGTATGTCTTGAGGAAATAGAAAATAGAATGAGCCAAGAATAGCGCCCGTCGTTGAAGAAATCCTTAAATTACAACGGGTTGGTCAGAAACGGCCTATGTTTTTTTCTCTGACTCCAACTTTGAACGCTTGGATCTCTCCGAGTTTTTATTCAATTACCAGATTTATTTTTGTTGAATCTCCACCTTGTTGTCGACTAATAGATGTTATTAGCGAAATTTGCATATTGGACCCTTATTCAGATAAAAAAATATTTTTTATTCTACTGGGCATATTAAGCCAAGTGGAGAGACAACATATTTATCAACTATTTCTACAAATCTCATCTCACGTGAGGGGTACCAAACGATAGGTTATTGTTATTTTGCAAGTCGTGAGGAGATAGAAAAAAGAATGAGCCAAGAATAGCGCCCGTTGTTGCAGAAATCCTTAAATTACAACGGGTTGGTCAGATACAGCCTATGTTTTTTTTCTCTGACTCCAACTTTGAACGCTTCGATCTCTCTGAGTTTTTATTCAATTGCCAGATTTCTTTTTTTAGAATCTTCTCCATGTTGTCTACTAATTAATCTTCTTAAAAAAATTTATATATTGGATCCTTATTCAGATAAAAAATGATTTTTTATTCTATTGTCGATATTAAGCCAAGTGGAGATAAAACATAATTATCAACTTTTTCTTCAAATCTCATCACAAATGAGGGGTAGGAAAACATAGTTTATTGTTATTTTGCAAGTCTTGAGAAGATAAAAAAAAGAATACGCCAAGAATAGCGCCCATAGTTGATGAATTCCATAAATTACCACGGGTTGATCAGAATCGGCCTATGTTTTTTTCTCTGACTTCGAATTTGAACGCTTGGATCTCTATGAGTTTTTATTCAATTGCCAGATTTCTTTTTTTAGAATCTTCACTTGTTGTCGACTAACAGATATTCTTAGCGGAATTTGCATATTGGACCCTTTTTCAGATAAAAAATGATTTTTTATTCTACTGTCCATATTAAGCCAATTGGAGAGAGAACATATTTATGAACTTTTTCTTCAAATCCATCACACGTGCGGGGTAGGAAAAGATAGGTTGTTGTTATTTTGCGTTTCTTGAGGAGATAGAAAAAAGAATGAACCAAGAATAGCTCCCGTAGTTGAAGAAATCCTTAAATTATAATGGGTTGGTCAGAAACAGCCTATGTTTTTTTCTCTGACTCCAACTTTGAACGCTTGGATCTCTCTGAGTTTTTATTCAATTGCCAGATTTCTTTTTGTAGAATCTTCGCCTTGTTGTCGACTAATAGATGTTCTTAGCGAAATTTGCATATTGGACCCTTATGCAGGTAAAAAATTATTTTTTATTCTACTGTCGATAATGAGCCAAGTGGAGAGAGAACGTAATCATCAACTTTTTCTTCAAATCTCATCACACATGAGGGGTAGGAAAAGATAGGTTATTGTTATTTTGCATGTCTTGAGGAGATAGAAAAAAGGATATCCCAAGAGCGCCCGTTGTTGATGAAATCCATAAATTACCACGGGTGGATCAGAAACGGCCTATGTTTTTTTCTCTGACTCCAACTTTGAATGCTTGGATATCTCTGAGTTTTTATTCAATTGCCAGATTTCTTTTTGTAGAATCTTCACCTTGTCGTCGACTAACAGATGTTCTTGGCAAAATTTGCATATTGGACCCTTATTCAGATAAAAAATGATTTTTTATTCTACTGTCCATATTAAGCCAAGTGGAGAGAGAACATATTTATCAACTTTTTCTTCAAATCTCATCACACGTGAGGTGTACGAAAATATTAATTATTGTTATTTTGCGTGTCTTGAGGAGATAGAAAAAAGAATGAGCCAAGAATAGCGCCCGAAGTTGAAAAATCCTTAAATTACAACGGGTTGGTCAGAAATAGCCAATGTTTTTTTCCCTGACTCCAACTTTGAACGCTTAGATCTCTCTTAGTTTGTATTAAATTGCCAGATTTCTTTTTGTAGAATCTTCGCCTTGTTGTCTACTAATAGATCTTCTTAGCGAAATTTGCGTATCGGACCCTTATTCAGATAAAAAATGATTTTTTATTCTATTGTCGATATGAAGCCAAGTGGAGAGAGAACATAATTATCAACTTTTTCTTCAAATCTCATCACACCTGAGGGGTTGGAAAAGATAGTTTATTATTATTTTGCATGTCTTGAGAAGATAGAAAAAAGAATATGCCAAGAATAGCGCCCGTAGTTGACGAAATCCATAAATTACCACGTGTTGATCAGAAACGGCCTATGTTTTTTTCTCTGACCCCAACTTTGAACGCTTGGATCTCTCTGAGTTTTTATTCAATTGCCAGATTTCTTTTTGTAGAATCTTTGTCTTGTTGTCGACTAATAGATGTTCCTAGCGAAATTTGCATATTGCACCCTTATTCAGATAAAAAATCATTTTTTATTCTACTGTCCATATTAAGCCAAGTGGAGAGAGAACATATTTATCAACTTTTTCTTCAAATCTCAACACACGTGTGGGGTAGAAAAAGATAGATTATTGTTATTTTGTATGTCTTGAGGAGATAGAAAAAAGAATGAGCCAAGAATAGCGCCTGTCGTTGAAGAAATCCCAAAATTACAACGGGTTGGTCAGAAACGGCCTATGTTTTTTTCTCTGACTCCAACTTTGAACGTTTGGATCTCTCTGAGTTTTTATTCAATTACTAGATTATTTTTGTTGAATCTCCGCCTTGTTGTCCTAATAGATGTTCTTAGCGAAATTTGCATATTGGACCCTTATTCAGATAAAAAAATATTTTTTATTGTACTGGGCATATTAAGCCAAGTGGAGAGACAACATATTTATCAACTATTTCTACAAATCTCATCTCACGTGAGGGGTACCAAAAGATTGGTTATTGTTATTTTGCATGTCGTGAGGAGATAGAAAAAAGAATGAGTCAAGAATAGCGCCCGTTGTTGAAGAAATCCTTAAATTACAACGGGTTGGTCAGATACAGCCTATGTTTTTTTCCCTAACTCCAACTTTGAACGCTTCGAGCTCTCTGAGTTTTTATTCAATTGCCAGATTTCTTTTTTTAGAATCTTCTCCTTATTTTCTATTAATTGATCTTCTTAATGAAATTTACATATTGGACCCTTATTCAGATAAAAAATGATTTTTTATTCTATTCTCGATATTAAGCCAAGTGGAGAGAAAACATAATTATGAAGTTTTTCTTCAAATCTGATCACACATGAGGGGTAGTAAAAGATAGTTTATTGTTATTTTGCATGTCTTGAGAAGATAAAAAAAACAATATGCCAAGAATAGCGCCCACAGTTGATGAATTCCATAAATTACCACGGGTTGATCAGAAACGCCCAATGTTTTTTTCGCTAACTCCAACTTTGAACGCTTCGATCTCTATGAGTTTTTATTCAATTGCCAGATTTCGTTTTTTAGAATCTTCACCTTGTTGTCGACTAACAGATCTTCTTAGCGAAATTTGCACATTGGACCCTTATTCACATAAAAAATGATTTTTTATTCTATTGTCGATATTAAGCCAAGTGGAGAGAGAACATATTTATCAACTTTTTCTTCAAATCTCATCCCACGTGAGGTGTAGGAAAAGATAGCTTATTGTTATTTTTCAAGTCTTGAGGAGATAGAAAAAAGAATATGCCAAGAATAGCGCTTGTAGTGGAAGAAATCCGTAAATTACCACGGTTGATCAAGAAACGGCCGATGTTTTTTTCTCTGACTCCAACTTTGAACGCTTGGGTCTCCTTGAGTTTTTATTCAATTGCCATATTTCTTTTTGTAGAATCTTCGCCTTGTTGTCGACTAATAGATGTTCTTAGCGAAATTTGCATATTCGACCCCTATTCAAATAAAAAATAATTTTTCATTCCACTGTCGTTATTAAGCCAAGTGTAGAGAGAACATATTTATCAACATTTTCTTCAAATCTGATCACACGTGAGGGGTAGGAAAAGATAGGTTATTGTTATTTTGGATGTCTTGAGGTGTTAGAAAAAAGAATGAGCCAAGAATAGCGCCCGTAGTTGAAGAAATCCTTAAATTACAACGGGTTAGTCAGAAACGGCCTATGTTTTTTTTCCCTGACTCCAACTTTGAACGCTTGGATCTCTCTGAGTTTTTATTCAATTTCCAGATTTCTTTTTGTAGAATCTTCGCCTTGTTCTCGACTAACAGATGTTCTTAGCGAAATTTGCATATTGGACCCTTATTCAGATAAAAAAAGATTTTTTATTCTACTGTCGATATTAAGCCAAGTGGAGAGAGAACGTAATCATCAACTTTTTCTTCAAATCTCATCACACATGAGGGGTAGGAAAAGATAGGTCATTATTATTTTGCATGTCTTGAGGAGATAAAAAATAATATGCCAAGAATAGCGCCCGTAGTTGATGAAATCCATAAATTACCACGGGTTGATCAGAAACGGCCTACGTTTTTTTCTCTGACTCCAACTTTGAATGCTTGGATATCTCTGAGTTTTTATTCAATTGCAAGATTTCTTTTTGTAGAATCTTCGCCTTGCCGTTGACTAACAGATGTTTTTAGAGAAATTTGCATATTGGAACCATATTCAGATAAAAAATTATTTTTTATTCTATTGTCCATATTAAGCCAAGTGCAGAGAGAACATATTTATCAACTTTTTCTATAAATCTCATCACACGTGAGGGGTAGGAAAAGATAGGTTATTGTTATTTTGGATGTCTTGAGGTGATAGAAAAAAGAACGTGCCAAGAATAGCGCCCGTTGTTGAAGAAGTCCATAAATTACAACGGGTTAGTCAGAAACGGCCTATGTTTTTTTCTCTCTCTTACTCCAACTTTGAACGTTTGGATCTCTCTGAGTTTTTATTCAATTGCCAGATTTCTTTTTCAAGAATCATCGCCTTGTTGTCGACTAATAGATGGTCTTAGCGAAATTTGCATATTGGACCCTTATTCAGATAAAAAATGATTTTTTATTCTACTGTCGATATTAAGCCAAGTGGAGAGAGAACGTAATCATCAACTTTTTCTTCAAATCTCATCACACATGAGGGGTAGGAAAAGATAGGTCATTATTATTTTGCATGTCTTGAGGAGATAGAAAAAAGAATATGCCAAGAATAGCGCCTGTAGTTGACGAAATCCATAAAATACCACGGGTAGATCAGAAACGGCCTACGTTTTTTTCTCTGACTCCAACTTTGAATGCTTGGATATCTTTGAGTTTTTATTCAATTGCCAGATTTCTTTTTGTAGTATCTTCGCCTTGTCGTCGACTAACAGATGTTCTTAGAGAAATTTGTATATTGGACCCTTATTCAGATAAAAAATGATTTTTTATTCTACTGTCCATATTAAGCCAAGTGAAGAGAGAACATATTTATCAACTTTTTCTCTAAATCTCATCACACGTGAGGGGTAGGAAAAGATAGGTTATTGTTATTTTGCATGTTTTGAGGAGATAGAAAAAGATATGAGACAAGAATAGCGCCCGTAGTTGAAGAAATCCTTAAATTACAACGGGTAGGTCAGAAACAGCCTATATTTTTTTCTCTGACTCCAACTTTGAACGATTGGATCTCTCTGAGTTTTTATTCCATTGCCAGATTTCTTTTTGTAGAATCTTCGCCTTGTTTTCAACTAATAAATGTTATTAGCGAAATTTGCATATTGGACCCTTATTCAGATAAAAAATGATTTTTTTTTCTACTGTCGATATTAAGCCATGTGGAGAGAGAACATAATTATCAACTTTTTCTTCAAATCTAATCACACTTGAGGAGTAGGAAGAGATAGGTTATTGTTATTTTGCTTGTCTTGAGGAGATAGAAAAAAGAATATGCCAAGAATAGCACCCGTAGTTGAAGAAATCCATAAATTTCAACGGGTTGATCAGAAACGGCCTATGTTTTTTTCTCTGACTCGAACTTTGAACGCATGGATCTCTCTGAATTTTTATTCAATTGCCAGATTTCTTTTTGTAGAATCTTCGCCTTGGTGTCGACTAATAGATCTTCTTAGCGAAATTCTCATATTGGACCCTTATTCAGATAAAAAATGATTTTTTATTCTACTGTCCATATTAAGCCAAGTAGAGAGAGAACATATTTATCAACTTTTTGTTCAAATCTCATCACATGTGAGGTGTAGGAAAAGATTGGTTATTGTTATTTTGCATGTCTTCAGGAGATAGAAAAAAGAATGAGCCAAGAATAGCGCCCGAAGTGGAAAAATCCTTAAATTACAACGGGTTGGTCAGAAACAGCCAATGTTTTTTTCTCTAACTCCAACTTTGAACGATTGGATCACTCTTAGTTTGTATTCAATTGCCAAATTTCTTTTTGTAGAGTCTTCGCCTTGTTGTCTACTAATAGATCTTATTACCAAAATTTACGTATTTGACCCTTATTCAGATAAAAAATGATTTTCCATTCTATTGTCGATATGTAGCCAAGTGGAGAGAGAACATAATTATCAACTTTTTCTTCAAATCTAATCACACATGAGTGGTACGAAAAGATAGTTTATTATTATTTTGCATGTCTTGAGAAGATAGAAAAAAGAATATGCCAGGAATAGCGCCCGTAGTTGATGAAATCCATAAATTACCACGGGTTGATCAGAAACGGCCTATGTTTTTTTCTCTAACTGCAACTTTGAATGCTTGGATATCTCTGAGTTTTTATTCAATTGCCAAATTTCTTTTTGTAGAATCTTCGCCTTGTCGTTGACTAACAGATGTTCTTACAGAAATTTGCATATTGGACACTTATTCAGATAAAAAATAATTTTTTATTCTACTGTCCATATTAAGCCAAGTGGAGAGAAAACATATTTATCAACTTTTTCTTCAAATCTGATCACACGTGAGGGGTAGGAAAAGATAGGTTATTGTTATTTTGGATGTCTTGAGGTGATAGAAAAAAGAACGAGCCAAGAAGAGCGCCCGTTGTTGAAGAAATCCTTAAATTACAACGGGTTAGTCAGAAACGGCCTATGTTTTTTTTCCTGACTCCAACTTTGAACGCTTGGATCTCTCTGAGTTTTTATTCAATTTCCAGATTTTTTTTTGTAGAATCTTCGCCTTGTTGTCGACTAATAAATGTTCTAAGCAAAATTTGCGTATTGGACCCTTGTTCAGAAAAAAAATGATTTTTTATTCTACTTTCGATATTAAGCCAAGTGGAAAGAGAACATAATTATCAACTTTTTCTTCAAATCTCATCCCACGTGAGGTGTAGGAAAAGATAGCTTATTGTTATTTTTCAAGTCTTGAGGAGATAGAAAAAAGAATATGCCAAGAATAGCGCTCGTAGTGGAAGAAATCCGTAAATTACCACGGTTGATCAGAAACGGCCGATGTTTTTTTCTCTGACTCCAACTTTGAACGCTTGGGTCTCCTTGAGTTTTTATTCAATTGCCATATTTCTTTTTGTAGAATCTTCGCCTTGTTGTCGACTAATAGATGTTCTTAGCGAAATTTGCATATTCGACCCCTATTCAAATAAAAAATAATTTTTCATTCCACTGTCGTTATTAAGCCAAGTGTAGAGAGAACATATTTATCAACATTTTCTTCAAATCTGATCACACGTGAGGGGTAGGAAAAGATAGGTTATTGTTATTTTGGATGTCTTGAGGTGTTAGAAAAAAGAATGAGCCAAGAATAGCGCCCGTAGTTGAAGAAATCCTTAAATTACAACGGGTTAGTCAGAAACGGCCTATGTTTTTTTTCCCTGACTCCAACTTTGAACGCTTGGATCTCTCTGAGTTTTTATTCAATTTCCAGATTTCTTTTTGTAGAATCTTCGCCTTGTTCTCGACTAACAGATGTTCTTAGCGAAATTTGCATATTGGACCCTTATTCAGATAAAAAAAGATTTTTTATTCTACTGTCGATATTAAGCCAAGTGGAGAGAGAACGTAATCATCAACTTTTTCTTCAAATCTCATCACACATGAGGGGTAGGAAAAGATAGGTCATTATTATTTTGCATGTCTTGAGGAGATAAAAAATAATATGCCAAGAATAGCGCCCGTAGTTGATGAAATCCATAAATTACCACGGGTTGATCAGAAACGGCCTACGTTTTTTTCTCTGACTCCAACTTTGAATGCTTGGATATCTCTGAGTTCTTATTCAATTGCAAGATTTCTTTTTGTAGAATCTTCGCCTTGCCGTCGACTAACAGATGTTTTTAGAGAAATTTGCATATTGGAACCATATTCAGATAAAAAATTATTTTTTATTCTATTGTCCATATTAAGCCAAGTGCAGAGAGAACATATTTATCAACTTTTTCTATAAATCTCATCACACGTGAGGGGTAGGAAAAGATAGGTTATTGTTATTTTGGATGTCTTGAGGTGATAGAAAAAAGAACGTGCCAAGAATAGCGCCCGTTGTTGAAGAAGTCCATAAATTACAACGGGTTAGTCAGAAACGGCCTATGTTTTTTTTCTCTTACTCCAACTTTGAACGTTTGGATCTCTCTGAGTTTTTATTCAATTGCCAGATTTCTTTTTCAAGAATCATCGCCTTGTTGTCGACTAATAGATGGTCTTAGCGAAATTTGCATATTGGACCCTTATTCAGATAAAAAATGATTTTTTATTCTACTGTCGATATTAAGCCAAGTGGAAAGAGAACGTAATCATCAACTTTTTCTTCAAATCTCATCACACATGAGGGGTAGGAAAAGATAGGTCATTATTATTTTGCATGTCTTGAGGAGATAGAAAAAAGAAAATATGCCAAGAATAGCGCCTGTAGTTGACGAAATCCATAAAATACCACGGGTAGATCAGAAACGGCCTACGTTTTTTTCTCAGACTCCAACTTTGAATGCTTGGATATCTTTGAGTTTTTATTCAATTGCCAGATTTCTTTTTGTAGTATCTTCGCCTTGTCGTCGACTAACAGATGTTCTTAGAGAAATTTGTATATTGGACCCTTATTCAGATAAAAAATGATTTTTTATTCTACTGTCCATATTAAGCCAAGTGGAGAGAGAACATATTTATCAACTTTTTCTCTAAATCTCATCACACGTGAGGGGTAGGAAAAGATAGGTTATTGTTATTTTGCATGTTTTGAGGAGATAGAAAAAGATATGAGCCAAGAATAGCGCCCGTAGTTGAAGAAATCCTTAAATTACAACGGGTAGGTCAGAAACAGCCTATGTTTTTTTCTCTGACTCCAACTATGAACGATTGGATCTCTCTGAGTTTTTATTCCATTGCCAGATTTCTTTTTGTAGAATCTTCGCCTTGTTTTCGACTAATAAATGTTATTAGCGAAATTTGCATATTGGACACTTATTCAGATAAAAATGATTTTTTTTTATACTGTCGATATTAAGCCATGTGGAGAGAGAACATAATTATCAACTTTTTCTTCAAATCTAATCACACTTGAGGAGTAGGAAGAGATAGGTTATTGTTATTTTGCTTGTCTTGAGGAGATAGAAAAAAGAATATGCCAAGAATAGCACCCGTAGTTGAAGAAATCCATAAATTTCAACGGGTTGATCAGAAACGGCCTATGTTTTTTTCTCTGACTCGAACTTTGAACGCATGGATCTCTCTGAGTTTTTATTCAATTGCCAGATTTCTTTTTGTAGAATCTTCGCCTTGTTGTCGACTAATAGATCTTCTTAGCGAAATTCTCATATTGGACCCTTATTTAGATAAAAAATGATTTTTTATTCTACTGTCCATATTAAGCCAAGTAGAGAGAGAACATATTTATCAACTTTTTGTTCAAATCTCGTCACATGTGAGGTGTAGGAAAAGATTGGTTATTGTTATTTTGCATGTCTTCAGGAGATAGAAAAAAGAATGAGCCAAGAATAGCGCCCGAAGTGGAAAAATCCTTAAATTACAACGGGTTGGTCAGAAACAGCCAATGTTTTTTTATCTAACTCCAACTTTGAACGATTGGATCACTCTTAGTTTGTATTCAATTGCCAAATTTCTTTTTGTAGAGTCTTCGCCTTGTTGTCTACTAATAGATCTTATTACCAAAATTTGCGTATTTGACCCTTATTCAGATAAAAAATGAATTTTTATTCTATTGTCGATATGAAGCCAAGTGGAGAGAGAACATAATTATCAACTTTTTCTTCAAATCTAATCACACATGAGTGGTACGAAAAGATAGTTTATTATTATTTTGCATGTCTTGAGAAGATAGAAAAAAGAATATGCCAGGAATAGCGCCCGTAGTTGATGAAATCCATAAATTACCACGGGTTGATCAGAAACGGCCTATGTTTTTTTCTCTAACTGCAACTTTGAATGCTTGGATATCGCTGAGTTTTTATTCAATTGCCAAATTTCTTTTTGTAGAATCTTCGCCTTGTCGTCGACTAACAGATGTTCTTTGAGAAATTTGCATATTGGACCCTTATTCAGATAAAAAATAATTTTTTATTCTACTGTCCATATTAAGCCAAGTGGAGAGAGAACATATTTATCAACTTTTTCTTCAAATCTGATCACACGTGAGGGGTAGGAAAAGATAGCTTATTGTTATTTTTCAAGTCTTGAGGAGATAGAAAAAAGAATATGCCAAGAATAGCGCTCGTAGTGGAAGAAATCCGTAAATTACCACGGTTGATCAGAAACGGCCTATGTTGTTTTCTCTGACTCCAACTTTGAACGCTTGGGTCTCCTTGAGTTTTTATTCAATTGCCATATTTCTTTTTGTAGAATCTTCGCCTTGTTGTCGACTAATAGATGTTCTTAGCGAAATTTGCATATTGGACCCTTATTCAAATAAAAAATAAGTTTTTATTCCACTGTCGATATTAAGCCAAGTGGAGAGAGAACATATTTATCAATATTTTCTTCAATTCTGATCACACGTGAGGGGTAGGAAAAGATAGGTTATTGTTATTTTGGATGTCTTGAGGTGATAGAAAAAAGAATGAGCCAAGAATAGCGCCCGTGGTTGAAGAAATCCTTAAATTACAACAGGTTAGTCAGAAACGGCCCTATGTTTTTTTCCCTGACTCCAACTTTGAACGCTTGGATCTATCTGAGTTTTTATTCAATTGCCAGATTTCTTTTTGAAGAATCATCGCCTTCTTGTCGACTAATAGATGTTTTTAGCGAAATTTGCATATTGGACCCTTATTCAGATAAAAAATAATTTTTTATTCTACTGTCGATATTAAGCCAAGTGGAGAGAGAACGTAATCATCAACTTTTTCTTCAAATCTCATCACACATGAGGGGTAGGAAAAGATAGGTCATTATTATTTTGCGTGTCTTGAGGAGATAGAAAAAAGAATACGCCAAGAATAGCGCCCGTAGTTGATGAAATCCATAAATTACCACGGGTTGATCAGAAACGGCCTACGTTTTTTTCTCTGACTTCAACTTTGAATGCTTGGATATCTCTGAGTTTTTATTCAATTGCCAGATTTCTTTTTGTAGAATCTTCGCCTTGTCGTCGACTAACAGATGTTCTTAGAGAAATTTGCATATTGGACCCTTATTCAGATAAAAAATGATTTTTTATTCTACTGTCCATATTAAGCCATGTGGAGAGAGAACATATTTATCAAGTTTTTCTCTAAATCTCATCACACGTGAGGGGTAGGAAAAGATAGGTTATTGTTATTTTGCATGTTTTGAGGAGATAGAAAAAGATATGAGCCAAGAATAGCACCCGTAGTTGAAGAAATCCTTAAATTACAACGGGTAGGTCAGAAACAGCCTACGTTTTTTTCTCTGACTCCAACTTTGAACGATTGGATCTCTCTGAGTTTTTATTCAATTGCCAGATTTCTTTTTGTAGAATCTTCGCCTTGTTTTCGACTAATAAATGTTATCAGCGAAATTTGCATATTGGACCCTTATTCAAATAAAAAATAATTTTTTATTCTACTGTCAATATTAAGCCAAGTGGAGAGAGAACATAATTATCAACTTTTTCTTCAAATCTAATCACACATGAGGGGTAGGAAGAGATAGGTTATTGTTATTTTGCTTGTCTTGAGGAGATAGAAAAAAGTATATGCCAAGAATAGCACCCGTAGTTGAAGAAATCCATAAATTACCACGGGTTGATCAGAAACGGCCTATGTTTTTTTCTCTGACTCGAACTTTGAACGCATGGATCTCTCTGAGTTTTTATTCAATTGCCAGATTTCTTTTTGTAGAATCTTCGCCTTGTTGTCGACTAAAAGATCTTCTTAGCGAAATTCACATATTGGACCCTTATTCAGATAAAAAATGATTTTTTATTCTACTGTCCATATTAAGCCAAGTAGAGAGAGAACATGTTTATCAACTTTTTGTTCAAATCTCATCACACGTGAGGTGTAGGAAAAGATTGGTTATTGTTATTTTGCTTGTCTTCAGGAGATAGAAAAAAGAATGAGCCAAGAATAGCGCCCGTAGTTGAAGAAATCCTTAAATTACCACGGGTTGGTCAGAAACAGCAAAATATTTTTTTCTCTGACTCCAACTTTGAATGCTTGGATCTCTCTAAGTTTTTATTCAATTGCCAGATTTTTTTTTGTAGAATCTTCGCCTTGTTGTCGACTAATGGATGTTCTTAGCGAAATTTGCATATTGGACCCTTATTCAGATAGAAAATGATTTTTTATTCTACTGTCGATATTAAGCCAAGTGGAGAGTGAAAATATTTATCCACTTTTTCTTCAAATCACATCACACGTGAGGGGTAGGAAATGAAGATCTGTTAAGATTGTTTCTTGAGTGATGAATAATATCCATATTATACCAATTGTCAAATGAACCCTTTCTTTATCGATTAAAGTTAAGATCTGTCCGGCTGCAGTAATGTTTCTGTTTTTTTCCGTTTTTTTACTTCAATTTTGAGTCCAAAACCAATCTGAAAATTTAAATATATATTTTTACTTTAAATTAATCATTTAGTAGATAATTCTCAAATAATATTTTGCCCAATTCCTATTTATAATATGTGAGATATTAATTTTTCAAATTTGTTATTTTGTTGTTTCTGTTTTTCTTTGTTGTCAATTCTCTGTTCAGTGCTTTTCTAATTTTTATAAATATAAAATAAAATAATAAAAATATAAAAATAGTCATTTCTGAAAGATTCTGAATTTTAGATTCCATTTCTTGAATTTTAAATAGTATTTGTTAATACATATTTTGAGATATTACACCATTTTCTACTGCTGGTCTGTCTGCTGAATTTTGCTGAGTTTCTGTCTGTATTTTAATTATTTCTCCCAATCTATTCGGCATAATATTATGAAATTATAACAGTAATTTCATGAGTCTGTTATTGAATTAATGTACAAATTTGGTGATTTTTGAAGTTGTGCTTATTTTTCGGGTGTTTACTGAATTTGATTGATGCTGAAATTATAAATCTGATAAAATTCTGGACCAAACTGCATAATTCTGGAAATTCTTGAATAAAATCCTAATACCAGTAAGATACAACTGTGAAGACCTCTCTTTTTAGTTTCCAACAATAACTCAATTGCTAAATTTCAAGTTCGTTTGGTCTAGTTATGAGTCAAAATACAAAAGTGTGTCAAGCTGAAAATTTTGAATAAAACTTGAATTACGGTTAAAACCTTGGAATTTTACAAATAAGACCCTAAACCCTTGAGAATTAATTGTGAATCTGTTTTACTTAAGGCCTGTCTCCTTGTGTTCGACCCCTAAAACTCAATACTACATATATACTGAATATTGAGATTAGGAAAAATATAAATTATTTTGTTAACACGTGATTACACCACAACACATTTTCGCGTAGTTACAGTTGGTCAAGAAACAGCAAATATTTTTTTCTCTGACTCCAACTTTGAACGCTTGGATATCTCAGATTTTTTATCCAATTGGCAGATTTCTTTTTGTAGAATCTTCGCCTTGTTGTCGACTAACAGATGTTCTTAGCGAAATTTGCATATTGGACCCTTATTCAGATAAAAAATGATTTTTTATTCTACGTCCATATTAAGCCAAGTGGAGAGAGAACATATTTATCAACTTTTTGTTCAAATCTCATCACACGTGAGGGGTAGGAAAAGATAGGTTATTGTTATCTTGCATGTCTTGAGGAGATAGGAAAAAAAATGAGCCAAGAATTACGCCCATAGTTGAACAAATCATTAAATTACCACGGGTTGGTCAGAAACAGCCTATGTTTTTTTCTCTGACTCCAACTTTGAACACTGGGATCTCTCTGAGTCTTTATTCAATTGCCAAATTTCTTTCTATAGAATGTTCGCCTTGTTGTCAACTAACAGATGTTCTTAGCGAAATTTGCATACTGGACCATTATTCAGATAAAAAATAATTTTTTATTCTACTGTGTCCAGATTCGGCCAAGTGGAGGGAAAACATATTTATCAACTTTTTTTTCAAATCTCATCACACTTGAGGGGTAGGAAAAGATAGGATATTGTTATTTTGCATGTCCTGAGGAGATAGAAAAAAGAATGAGTCAAGAATAGCGGCCGTAGTTGACGAAATCCTTAAATTACCACGGGTTGCTCAGAAACAACCTTTGCTTTTTTCTCTGACTCCAACTTTGAACGCTTGGATCTCTCCGAGTTTTTATCCAATTGCCAGATTTCTTTTTGTAGAATCTTCGCCTTGTTTTCGACAAACAGATGTTCTTAGCGAAATTTATATATTGGACCCTTATTCAGATAAAAAAAGATTTTTTATTCTACTGTCCAAATTAAGCCAAGTGGAGAGAGAAGAATGTATTTTTTGACTTTTTTTTGTTGTGTTTATACTATACTGTAAATTTTTAACATAATTATAGTATTTTTTTTTTACTAAGTTAATATTACATTGTGCAATAATACCAATTTATATTATATTTCAATACAAATATTGTTATTATCTAAATTATGGTTTAGATTTCTTTTTACGATAATATTGTAGAAACTTCACGAAGGATTTGCTAGTGAATATACAATTACAATGAGATTTTAGTCATATTTTTTATTTTTCTTGTTTTACAGCATATACATATTTTTCCTAGGGATACACTCATACACACAAAGAAAATGACACAAGCAACATGCCTCAAAACATATATTTCTTTTGGTTAACACACCCAAACGAAAATTCGCAAACAAAACCAAAAAAGCAAAAGAAAGAAGTTGTATCCGAATCCCTTAAAATTTTTGTATTATGTATTAAATAGACCCATGATCAACTACAGTCGTTGTGCGTTGCCTCTTAGTGCTACCACCGGATCCTTCATCAGCAAAAGCAGTTCTTTCCATCACAGCTCGCAACGCCTCTTGTACCGAAACCAATGAATGTTGTTGTTGCCTTGATTGGCTGGAAAAAACATTGTTGCTACAATCACTACATGGGTTCGTGTCACAATCGGTTTCATTACCGGTTACCACAAGTACGTTTTTAACACGCCCCGCTAAGGTTGTTATTTCTGCTTTCAGAGCACGAAGCCGCAATGATTTTAGAGTTCTTATAAGATCTGGGAGTAGGTCAGACCTGTCTTCGCAGCATAGTGACGCACGTACCATGAAATGACCATCATTATCATCGCTTGATAATGCATCAACTGTCAGTTCATCAGATTCGGCCGGCAAAGGGCTTTCTTCTGCTATTTCAGATGTTTGCCTCTTCAACTCCTTCACATGTTGGATTACCTCAGCTAATAGTGAGGCCTTGTCCGTCTAAATAAAACATTCAACCGGAATTAATGATCAGAAACTAATTTCAGGTTACATACATATAAGAATGAAATGGTAGAAAAAAAATATGTCTGTTGTTAATTCAAAGTGATTAGATTAGAGAGTGAATACATGAATGCATAAACTATTATTATTGCTATCACATCAAGAAATTAGAGGGTGCATTGTGTGGAGCCCTTTCGGTCGTCTGGGATGTTGTTTATTGCATGCATGCGCACTTGAATATGATATGGGTGGGTGGGTGCCTCATTTCTCAATGAGGATTGACTCCCACTATCCACATTTATATTAACATAAACAATACTTTATATTTATACGTATTCGATCCACATTTATATTAACATAAACAATATTTTCGTTTATAATATATTACCTATTTAACTAGTGAAAACAAATATTATAATCATGAAATATATATCAGACAAGCAACCAAGAGGCGGAGCTAGAATCAGATTATAGTTGGGATGGGAGGGAGGGGGTTCAAAACACATACTAATCACCAAGACCTCGTTCAAGTTGGTGAATATAGTAGAGACAGTAAACGAATTTTTATATATGGGCTTATTCATAATTTTTATATGTCTTAGGGGACCAAAGCTCCGCCTGGTTCCCCCTAATTCCGTCACTGCAGGCAAAATGTCGTAACATAACGTTTGTTTGAGAATAATTATTAAATTTAAATATTTATTTTCCGAAACTAATTCAAACATAAATCATTATTTGTTGTACTAACTACTAAATGTAAAGCTTTTTGTGCCAATTATTATTTTTTCCGAGTGAACAATACTTTGTAATGTAAAATAAAAATCAATATTGTTAACCAAATAATAATCTTATCAATGATGTTAAGACTTTTATTATGTATTTTACTATTTAGAATACTCTTACAACCATAAACTATTTATGTGTAGTATACATGGACATGACTAGTTTTTATACTATATATTAATATTAATAATTGAAAACTTCTAAAGCTTTGCTTGGTTTGGAGATAAAGAAAGAAAATGGAAGGTAAGGAAATATTATAACCATGCTTGGTTTAGGGGTAAGAAAGGAGAATCAAAGGGAAACAAGTGAAATGGATAGCTCAAGTAAGATAGAAAATGGAGAAAATCATACCAAAAAATTTCTTCATTTTTTCTTTCTTTTAAAATCATATGTACCTTCACCATAAAAGAAAATCTAATAAATATGTTTCAAATATAGTATTCGTTGGGTCTATCGAATATTGAATACTATATTTTCCTCATTTTTTAAATTTAAATAAATTTTCCCCTCATTTTCTAAAATAATATATTTTTTTCCTCATTGTTAATATTATTTTTTCCTCATTTTTGCACATTTTAATATTATTTTAAATATATTTAAATATAATTTTATTGCATTTTTAATATATTTTAATATCAACTTAATATATTTTAATACCTTTTTAATATATTTTAATATATTTTTAACATCATTTTAATATTATTTTTAATATATATTTTCCTTATTTTAATATCAATTTAATATATTTATAATATATCTTAATATCATTTTAATATCATTTCAAAATATTTTAACTTTTAATATATTCATTATTTTAATATATTTTTGTATCATTTTAATATATTTTAATATTATTTTAACATATTTTAATATCATTTTATAATATTTATAATATCATGTTAATATATTTTATCATTTTAAATATTTTTATCATTTAATATATTTTAATACATATTAATATCACTTTAATATATTTTAATTTATTTTAATATATTTTAATATAAGTTAAATAGTTTTTTAATATATTTGAGTATCATTTTAATATCATTTTAAATGTTTTTAATATTATTTTTAATATGTTTTTTCTTATTTTCTCCTCATTTTTAATATTTTTTTTTTTGTTATATTTTTTCTCATTTTTTCCTCATTTCGAATCATATGTATTCTATTTTAAATATTATTTTGTAAATTTGTATTAGGTATTTATTTGAACTTTATTTAGTTCTTCCCCATTTACCATATGTTCTCTTTCATCCCAACCAAGCAAGGAGAAAGAAATTTTTTCATCCTAATTACCCCACCTCTATTCACTTATCTCCTATTTTCCTAGATTACTCTCAAACCAAGCAAACCCTAAGAGTTGGAGACGGGAATAGTTTTTTTCTTATGTAGTGTGTAGTGCGGTGTAGGAAGGGGGCAATTGCAAAGAGAGCTGAAAGACATGCTTTAATATCCCTGACAGGAGGGCTATTGTTTGTTTGTCTTTCCTAGGATTTAATATTTTTGTTTTGGTCTTAACCTTAGCCTAGCTCCTTTTTGTTCCCCTTCTATAGGTATAACATCCAAAAATGTATGGGAATTTGAAATGTTATGATACAGAAATTGAACCATCTCTTAATTCTAGCTAGCTAATTGCATTAACAAAAAAAAATAAGTGTAGTCTCGAGTATATTAATATAGGAAATTATAGGTTCATATTTGCCTTACAGGTGTCTTCTAATTTCATCATGCAATATATAAAAAACTTGATGGAAAAAAAAACTTTATGAGAGGGCGTATTAGAATAGAGTCCATATACTCATCCTCCACTGACAAATCTCCCATCATCAATTTTTTATCAATGGTAAATTGTGCTTATATCTACTTTATGTTTTTTAAATGAAAAAATATGTTGTAAACGAGGCCCGTTTGTCAGTTGGTGAAGGAGACTTGGAGAGATTATTGTGTGTGTGTGTGTTTGGGGGGGGGGGGGGGCGGGCAACTTTTCCATTAGAATATTAGTTAAAACATATTACCCAACATAAGGAACCTGAAATCTCAAAAATCTAAAGTTGCAATGGATAATGAAGACTTTTTTATTCAAAAGAATGAAGGCTTGTAAATTGTAATGCAATGTATGAAAAGATCAAAGATTGTATGATCACACCCTTAGTTACCTTGGCTGTATTTGGAAGCATGCTTCTTAGCTTGGCAAGATGGCCATTAATCCTCTCACGACGCCTTCTTTCGGCCTCACTATGACTTTTTGAAGCGGCTAGCGCCTTGGCATCAATTATGTCTTGTGCACTCATCTTTCCAACAAATGGTGAAGAAGGTGATGCGAACCCACCCATGTATAGCCCCGCTAAACCTAGCGGGTCTGATGAGCTAGATCCAACACAATTGAGACCATCATAACCGAATTGTAACCCGGTCGATGCTCTTGTTGTATAAAATTCATTGAAGAAAGGTGGTGTCAGAGATACCATTGGTAGAGCTGGCTGCGGATGGATTGATGGGAAAAGTGAACCGATCATCTCACCTCCAATTTGGTGGATTGGCGCCGAAATGGGAGGCCATGGTAAGACTGGTACGGTTGTTGGTGGCATTGGTATGGTATTGGATTGGCTCGTTTGGTTTATCCCCATTTCGCCATGTGGAGAAATAGAATTGCTTGTGTTGAGTTTAAATTCATCGAAATGTTGAGTCTGGTTCTCATCTTCTAGTGGCAGCTGAAATTCTTGTGGAGCTTGTGAGGAAGAACCGTCTAGTTCTCCCGTGCTTGTTTCCATCGCTTCTATCTATCAACTCTTCCAAGGTTTGTGTCGGGTGCTTCTTTGTATAGGCGTTAAGTCTGGCATGCTGTAATTATGTGCTTTTAACTTTTAAGACAAGTCTTCCTTTAATTTCTTTGGAAAGTTTTCCGTCATCTATTAGCTTCTCTTCCGCTTTTCTCTGTCATCTCTTGATCCTTTTTGAAGATTGAGTATTATATTCAAGATCTCTCACTTGTGAGCAGGCAGGATGATTTTGCAGTGGTGTTTTACTTTTGTGCTGATCTGTGGACCAGACCTGGCTCTGGCCCTAGCTATTACTTGCCTCCTACGCTACTTTCTCTCTCTCTCACTTTCGTATGCGCACCGCCCCACACTCTTAGCCATGTAATCACTAGGGTTTCAGTTTCTGTCTGTGTCTTTCTGGAGAGAGAGAGAGAGAGAGAGAGAGAGAGAGAGCATGAGTGCATGAGTTTGAAATAGAGCCGACCAAGACTGACCAGATGAAAAAGAGAAACCAGAGAGAGAACTGAAATGAACTGCCGTGTGGTGCATGCATCACATCGGTCAAAGACATGCATAAACCTGTTTAGGGTTAAGCAGATCCACTCCAGTTACTCAACACATTGGAATACTTTGGGTTCATTAAATTGGTGAATTTATATATCTGATCATGTCTTTTTCTCAAATGGAGAAGCAGCAGAAATTGTGGCGCACGTTCTGGCCAAATCTGCTTTCCAATTCCACGCCTCCCTCTTCTTCCAAACCCACGTAATCATTATTTCTTGGAATGCACTCCTCTCTCTCTAACTCTAATTAATCCTATCTAGCTAGCTAGTTTTCTTTCTCTCTCTAGATGTCTATATTTTTTAGGGTTTTATGTGTGTGGGTGTGACTAAGATGATTCGGTATCTTTTACAGAGGCTTCGTTTTTCAGTCTTTGTCTGGAGGCTGCCTGCCTGCTCAGCTCAACTATTCAATACTTGTTGGAACTGGAACTGGACAAAATATTTCTTTTCTTTTTATTGGTTATCCTTTTTCTATGCAATGAGAGAAAAGAAGATGTCATGTTAGTGCTACACTAATTAAGCATAATTAAGTGCATCATAACTTTAAAATGTGGTGGGCGTCGTATTTTGATTTGATTTGGTGTGATTTCCCATTATGTCAGCCTATATATAAACAATTGATACAACCAAATATAATATGATATAACATAATATATATTTCAGTTTCCCAATCATAAATTCATATTTCAAATAATCCGTCCAATGTTATTCATCAATTTGAGCTTCCACACAAACAAAAATGAAAGCAAAAATCATAAAACTAGCAACATAAACATTTGAAAAAATATATATATATAATATCATAATCAGTCAAGAAAGGCGGTGGCTCGACGTATAAGCTCTTCTTTTGGTCCGCTAACTTTCGCTTTCTTGCTTGACAAAAAGCATCTTAAATCCGATACAGTTAGAGATTGTAGTTGCCCTCTTTTATGACAATTTATCACCTCATTTATTCAAAAATAAAAAAAGGAATGATTAAAGGATAAAATAACGCTAAAATATTTTGAAATTATAAATTAGTGGTACCTTTGTATTAACCTCATCTTTATCAAGAGGTTGCCTTGCATTTGTTGTTTTTGGCGCGCCAGACTCCTCACTGTGAAATATACAATATAATATAATTCAGTTGGTTTATTTATTTATTTATTTATTATTAATTTAATTAAATAAAGGAGAAAAAAGGACGTATCTTATTCTTTTTGCGGTTTTGGTTGGCGTTCTTCTTGACTGGAACTGGAACTGAAACACCTCCATCTTGTAGTTGTACTGTACATAATAAAGAAATAAAATTAAGAAACTGTAAAATCAATTAATTTAAAGGAATGTTAAGATAAAACAGAGAGAAATAATAATATAATATTACCAGTTGTGGTGATGTCAGAACAATTACTATCAAGAGAAATAATACTCCTCTCTTTATTCTCACTTGGCTTCGCTTTTTCTTTTTCTTTCGGTTTTGGTTTTGGAGGGCCCACTTGTACAGATGATTCTTCGCTGTGAAATTATATAGAAAAATACATATAATTTGTTGATTATTAACTGTTTTATAAGGAAAAAAAAGGGTAATTATAACTTATCTTATTATTTGGGTTCTTGTCTTGATGATCCAAGGATAATATTTCGCTCTTCTCTTTATTAATACTTGGCTTTGCTTTTTCTTTTGTTCTTTTCGGTTTTGATTTTGATTTTGGAGGTCCCACTTGTACAGATGATTCTTCACTGTGAAATTATATAGAAAAATACACATAATTTGTTAATTTATTGTTTTATAAGAAAACAAGTGAAACAGAAAAGGTAATAATTAATAACATTATCTTATTATTTGGGTTTTGATTCTGATTATTCTTTACTGGATCTGGAGCATCGGTCTTTACTGTAATTTTAGGGTTTTGAATCTTCTTTACTGGAGCTTCTGTTTGTAATATTTGGGCCAAAGTCAAACAAAAAATGTTGCATATTATTTAAGAAAACATGAAAATTATGTTTGATGTTACTTGGTTGAATCTTTTCTTTCTGTGTGTTTGTTTTTTTATTCTTTGAAAATGAAGGCATCAACATATTCTTGGAAGGCTGATCTACCACTTTAGCTGCAATTCGTTATATTATATTAATTTAATACTCAAAAAATAAAATCATTTTATTAATAAAATAGCTTTATCGTATTATTATTTATTACCTGTGGGAGCTGGGCAATCTGAAGAATTACTAGTACTTGTAATAACAAGAGATTCATTCATTTTCTCATGATTTGCGACATTATTAGTCTCTTTAGATTCTAATTATCAATTATTCAACAGAACAGAGCAATGAGAATCAACAAACAAAATTAATTAATTAATTAATAAAACATTATTAATGGAAAATAAACAATTACTTGTCTGTCCAGTGCTCTTTGGCGCATTAGTCCTTTTATTCTTGGAAAATGATGGCACAAGAAGCCTAACTTGCTCTTTCTCTTTCACTGTTATGAATATTATTTTAGTAAATTAATCAATTGTTATTAGTAAATTACATTAATTACCTGGTAAAATGCTTTCTTTAGCTGGCGTATTATTATTATTTTTTGCATGATCTTTTGAGTCACAATCACTCACAGTTATTGAATTATCTTTGCTCATAATATTTGTGAATCCCAAATCAGGCTTAGATGCACGGAAATCTGCACAAGTTAGCACAAATTATTAATAAAGTGATACATAAAACACAGTCAGATTAGGGTTTAGGGTTTAATTTGACCTACCTAAAGAAGAAAGAAGATGGTCGAAAATGGAATCATCATGTGTTTGGAGCGAGACGCCAGGTGGCGGCACGTGGTTGGTTGTAGCTGCCTTTTCCCATGCAGGAAGAATAGAAACATTTCCAATTACTGATTGCTCCTAAAACATGAAAAATAATAAATAAATAAATAAATAAATAACTAGAGAGAGAGAGAGAGAGAGAGAGAGAGAGAGAGAGAGATTATACAGTAACTATCAATGGACCGTCGCCAAAAAAGTCCCAAGCTGCAGTTCACAATTAATTCCATAAGAGTCACAGATTTGCATATGGAGTAATATAACCTAATAATAATAATTGAAAGATAACTAACCTTGTAGTATTTTAATGAAAGATTGATAAGCCGATTTGGCCTTTGACTCTCTTATGCTTTTTGGAGCTGCACTCAATCCTGAGCCTTGAATAACATATGAACTAGGCAACCTAACACATAAATAAATAATTAAATAAATAAGTAATTAACCTAATTAATTCCTACGTACAAAATTAGAAAGCTACCATTGTTTGTTTATGCAACCGCCGTTTGAATCTTGAACAGCAACAAAATAGCTATTCTGTAAGTTTAAACCGTGCTGTAAAGTGAGAAAAACAAGAAAATTAGCTACAAAATAGAATTTAAACCTAATTTCAAGCATTCAAAAGAATTTTAAATATAAAAAATTAAGAAATTGAGACCTTAATTAACCAAAGATCTTGAATCAGGTCAAAACATTCTCCTTCCGGCAAAACCTTGCTTAATCCTATATGTATAAACCAATTTAATAATTTAATTAAATTGGAAAAAAAATGCTTTAATAAATGATCATGATAAATAAATATGTGAACTTATTTATAAATATACCTCTAATATAACCCTCATAAAGATAAGGAAGAGTCGTGCAAGCCGTTGAATAATCATAGCTCTCAAAATCAACCTCTTTATTCTTTTCAAATATTTCCATATTTAGAGAGTTGATTAAATCTGAAATCTACAAGCAAAAGAACAAAATCAGTCAAATATAGTAAAAATAAACAAGAACTAAGTTATAATATTTGATGATAATAATACTACTTTATGTCTGTTGAATCGAAGTGTATCAGGCGATACCACAAATACAAACTCATCACAAGCTCCACATTGTACTTCCTAAATTCGTAAAATATATAAATAATTGACAACATAAAAAGCATAATTGCATAAAAATCCTTTAGAGATACATAATCAACATATTTGGGAGGAAAATTAACAATATTAATTACCACATTAAGAGCGCATAAGTTAGTTCTCTCCTGATTGGAATCAAATGATGATTCCACAAAGGTGGAATCTCTTATGCAACTCCAATTATGATCAAGCATCAAACATTTAAGCCCAAATTCAATCGCTTTTGCATTTAATGCGCCTGATTTCACCTCTTCTTCTGTTCCAACCTATTTATACAAGATCATCTGAGCTCATTTCTCGTAATTTAACTGTGTTTTTTTTTTATCATTGAACATGAAATTAACAGTTAGAAAACGGACATTTATAGCGGGATCAATCTTGATAAACTCTGAAACTACACGATCAACAGAATCCAGCTGCGATTTCTGCATCCAAAAAAATCGAAAGCAAATAAAACAGAGCCGATAGTACTGTGTATGTGTCGCTGAACAAAAAAAAGGAAAAGGAAAGGGAATCAGACTCGATAAACAAGGAGGATTTGTGAGGGTTGAGGGAGGCAGGCGAGGCGCCATCGTCTAGAAAGCTTCCAGCAAAGCGCTTCAAGCTGGATCGACGGAGACGGATCCGATTCAGATTCAGGCGGCGTTGAGGAATAGGAATGAAGAGAGAGCGGGAGGAGGAACAATGGCGAAGAAGAGCAACCAGTGGCTTTCACTAGGATTTTGTTTTTGAACATTTATTTACTACTAACTCTTTTTTTATTCGATTTTGATTTGATTTGATTTGATTTGTGTTTATATTGGGGTTTGGAACAGGAGAGGTTTTAGAGCAAGGCGCGAAGCGAACAATCAAACGGCGTTAGTTTTAACTAACGGCGTCAGGGTTCTTTTTCAATTTACTTAAAACTAGAGGGCTTTTTTGCAACATTCAAGATTCCAGGAGCTTTATTGCAGCAACTCAGACATAATTCACACAAGAGAACGAGCGAGAGAGAGGAAGAGGGGGAGAGAGGATCGAATTGCGATGGCGACGGAGATGGATGAGGAGCAACTTCTGAAGAGCTTCATGGCTGAGGTCAGCGAGGTGGAGCGAGACAACGAAGTCAAGCGGTAATCAATCAAACCCTAGTTTCTTTTTTACTTAAAGTATGAATCGTGGCTTTTTTGGGTGTGAATTAAGTGTGCGAGCTTTTCTAATTGCGAAATTTGAAAATTAGGATACTTGGCTGCTTCAAATTGAATCCATTTGAGCATCTTAATCTCTCTTTTGATTCCTCGCTTGATGATGTCAAGAAACAATACCGCAAGGTACAATTAATTACACATTACAATTATCAATGAATTTATGTAAATTTAATTCTGAATTTATTCTTGTAGCTTTCATTGCTGGTCCATCCTGATAAATGCAAGCACCCACAAGCAAAAGAAGCTTTCGGAGGTAAAATTAAAACTGAAAAAAGAAGCATCTTTTTGCAAATTTCCCAATTTTAAATATCGATTTTTTTGTATTGACCAGCTTTAGCAAAAGCACAGAAATTACTACTTGACCCGCAAGAAAGAGGGTACGTTCTTGACCAAGTTAAATCCGCAAAAGGTATTGTTTAATTTGTTAATTAAATAAATATTCATTTAATTAATTATATAACTTATTGCGTGTATTTACCATTTTGCCCCTTAATTTTAGAGGAGCTGAGAGCAAAGAGGAAAAAAGAATTGAAGAAAGACAATGCTTCCAGAATTAAAGCAGCTGTAGATGAAGTACTATTTTTTTATATCATTATTAAATTGAAATAAATTAACTCTTTTTAAATTTATTTTTTATATTTATAATTGCTTTTATTTGGACAGGGGAAATATGAAGAACAGTATGAGAGATCTGATGAATTTCAAGTGCAGTTAAAACTTAAAGTTCGTGAGATTTTAACAGATAAAGAATGGCGCAGGAGAAAAATGCAAATGAGGGTATAAATTATAATCTCAATCAATATACTTAACTAAATTAAATTCTCATTTTTTTCTTTTTATATTTTGAGTAGATTTCAGAGGAAGAAGGGAGGCTGAAGAAAGACGATGAAGAAACAAAAGAGATGTGGAAAAGGAAAAGAGAGCATGAAGAAAAATGGGAAGAAACTAGAGAGACTCGCGTAATTTACTTTTTCTTACTTTCTTTTACATTTTTACCTATGTTTAGTTTCATGTATAGTAACCCCTTTCTTTTGAAAATTTGTAGGTTTCGAGCTGGAGAGATTTCATGAAAACTGGTAAAAAGGTGAGGAAAACAACATAAACACGATACAAATAATAAGAGATTTTATTTCATTTATTTATTTATTTTTATTTTTACTTTTGTAACATTCTATTTGTTTTGACAGGGGAGAAAAGGTGAAATAAAGCCGCCAAAGCTGAAGACTGAAGATCCGAATAAATCTTATGTGCAAAGGCCTGTCAAAAAACAATAAATTAATGTTACATTCATATTTGAGATTGTGTGTATTTGTAATGTGTTTAGATGTGTCGTGAAATTAGTAAACTTTCGGTTTGAGAATCCACACATTACATTGTAATAATTAAACTGTGGAGACTTTTTAACTGTGTTTTTCACGTTTAGTTTTGTAATATGTTCTAAATTAATTCTTTTAGGTATGGAATTAGATGAAAAGAAGTGCATGAGTGTATGTTCATTTGATAGGTTTGGTTTGAGCAGCAGGAATAAAATGAGCCAAATTATGAGTTCAATCTTCTAATGACTTGATAACCTTTAAAACTGAATTGCAAATGCAATAATCAGTATCTTATGTAGTTACATATTCGACTTTGGGTTAATGATAAGTTAGAACTCATCACATTACTTATGCTATATGACATGACAAGCGAATCCCACAGCCACAAATGTTTGTTATTTTCTAATCCCACAGCCACATTTTCTCTCCTAACCTAACTTCTCCATATGTAGCATGAACTTGTCCTTATGTTCATTTGCTAGGTTTGGTTTGAACTTAATAAAATGAACCAAATTATGTGTTCAATCTTTGATTAACTGAAAAACCTTGAAAACTGAACTGCAACCCAAAAATTCAAATTCTTATACGGTTAATTTGTTTAAAATGAATAGGAAAAAGTAAGTTATCCAATTATTTGTGTTTAACAATTGCTACATGACAAGTGAACGCCACAATTGTTTTTCTTTGGTAATATTATGAAGATGGATCAAAATTCAAAATACCATTATCCTGAAAACTAAAATTTATAAAAATGTAACACGCACTCTTTCAAGGAGAGTACAGTACAGTACCCATTCTCTCTCCTAACCTAACTTCTCCATATGTATCATGAAATTGGCTTAGAGTATAGAAGAAACAGAAAGTGGTGCTATCTCTCCTAGTGGAAAGATAATAGATAAAGAGGACAAAGTCTTGTCTAATCGGCTGGATTATAATCCCCATTTTAGGTATGTGGTATCCTATTGCGCCACACGCTAGCCACGCGCTACTGTATGAATATCTATTAAAACTGTTTAAATTGCGAATGACTCATAACTTAGTTACTAAATGTATTCCATGAGAAATCATGTCATAATGTATCGGTTTCAAATAATAAAAGTGAGATTTTGAATTTTTTTTTTTACTTAAAAGGAATGCGAAGTTTTAAAAAGCTCAGAAACTCTCCGGCATAGACTCACAAGCTTTAGGAATTGATTGCTGTAACCATTATATCATGTTCTTTCAGAAGAAAAAAAGACAATTTATTTGTAATTTGTGCTCCTTTTTTTGTGTTTCTACCTTGTATTGGCTACATAAAACAATTATTAATAGAATAAAGCAGGAATAACCATCCATCCTATAAAGGAATGACATTTGAGCATACAAAAATGTTGAGTCGTGTGTTTGGCTGTTTGGGCAGATAATATAAAAAACATGAAATTAAGAAATGAGAAGCCAACGTGATGTTAATGCAAATCCTACATGGCCCAACCATCACAAAAGAACAATTGAATTCGGAGGCCTCGTAAAGTATTACATGTACAAATCTATCATGCTCCTTCCACTATAATCGTCCAATTAATATTTGACAAGGTTACATATAGTTTTATTAACATACATACTGTTTCATAAATTTGTTTACTATTTTACTAAAATGTTTTTGAGTAAATTGAGGTGTTTTATTAAAATGTATATTATTTGAATGGTGCATAACATAGAAGAATTGTGGTGGAGCAGCGTCCTGCTGCTCACGCCCCAAAAGAGTGGGCTTTTTATATCATCTTTTTTTTTCTTTTTGGCAAGCAAAATTATATATGGGAGGTTATATATAAAGTAGTGGGCATCATTTGAATATACAAATTTTGTAAATTCTCTTTTAACTGACAGGCGCAAAGGATTGATTAAAAGATATGTCTTGTTTGTAAGTGGAGAAGAACCGTAGTCTATTTAAATGGAATCAGCACGATAAAGTTGGTCGCGCACTTCAAAAATCTACTTATATATACAAGCTACCAAATTTACCAGTTTTGAAAGCCCGTCTTTATATGTTTATTCATACTTTTTATATAAAAATTCCAAAAGAGTTGGTTAGCAAATTAAAGCTAGCTGAATTCTCATATGTCTGATCTGTTGAGGGGCTTGAGCATTATTTTGAAGAGGTCAATTGAAACATCAAGACGAGCACAAGGTACGGATACAATACCATATTACATTTTACTCATGTCTTCAACCTTGTTTACAATATGCCAATGTGCATTTGATAAATCTTGCTAATTAATATCCAATTTAGCCTCTATTTTGAGATTTTGAAGTTTCGCTTCAAATTTTGATAGTATAAACAGAGAAACCTATGAAAAGAGGTGAGACTATTTTTTCCATAATGGCTTACACTAAATGAAATTTTATTTTGAGTTTTCATCCATGAATAAAACATCCAGTCATCTTTTAATTTGTACTAACTACGGGTGGGGCCAATTTAGTTTCGGGTCAATTTGGGTTCCATATTTTGGATTTCGGTTCATTCAATTACAGATCATTCAAGGTTACGGTTAGAGTATTCGATTCAGGTCATTTCGACTTTCTGGGTCAATCAAGTTTTATACATTTTACAGGTTATTTTTTGTCACATATCATTCATTCAGGCCAATATTGCAAGTCATTTTTATTGACTTTTTTAGTAATGTAGTTCAGTATTTTCAAGACAATTATATTAGGCAAAAAGCATGAAATTCAGAATTTTCGACATATTTCGTGTACTAAGATAAAAAAAAATCAGGTTTTCTTTGTCATCTTGGTGAGCAATTTGGATTTAGTTCATCTCAGCTTAGGGGTTATTCTGGTTATTTGGATTGCAGGTCATTCAAGTTTTAGATTACTTGGATTACAGATCCTTTGAGTTTCGTGTCATTCCAGCTTCTATTTTGGGTTATGGGTCATTTAGATTTCGGATTAGTCGGATTCAAGTTGTGAGGTCATGTCAGATTTTGCTAGTTCTACACGCAACTAGAGCTTACAAAATTTGACCTGACATGTCTGAAACTGAATCAAACTCTACCTAAAAACATAAACAAGTCAATAACCCAAAATCTAATTTAACCCGAACACTAATGACTTCACACCCAATTGATTCATAACCCAAATAACCTAAATGATGTGAAACTTGAAAACCTGAATGACACAAAATCCGAACGAGCAGAAACCTAAGTAACCCGCTAACCGAAATGACCTGAACGTCCCATGTAACCCTATTGTAATTAGAAAATAATTTGATTTTTTTTATCTCAATCCACAAAATCTATTGGAATTTCTAATTTCACGATATTCTTTGATATGATCGATCTAAAAATATTGATCCAAATAATCTAAAATGCTGTTATGGCCCAAATCCGAACGCCCATAACCCAAAATGATCGGATACGTCAAGGATCCGAAACCCGGATGACCTATGGTTCGAACTAACCGAATCCGAATTGGAGGTTGCCTAAAACGGACCAGACACATTCATTTGCCACCTCTATATGTAATTTAATAGTTGGAAACATGACAAAGAATTAGTGTACGGGCATAATAATAACATAACAATATATGCTAGACGATTTCAAAAGATGTAGCTAAGATTTTTAGGATATATATTTTAGAGGTCAAAAGGTGTCTTGTGATGCGGAGTAAAATTATTTATTTTCTGGTCATATGGTCTCCGTACATTCGTGTCGTCGTCCTTTCTCTCTTAGTACCTTAGCATTTCCTCATTTCTGTCAAAAAAAAAGTACCTTAGCATTTCGAAATTCAATCACACATCCTTCCTAATTAGATGCCATCTAAGGAAGGTTGATACATATGATATCACTGATCGTACTATATTCCAGCTTTCTAGTTCACACTTTAGTCAGGGTTGCGAGACTTCGATGCATTTTGGACTAACTCTTACTCTTCTCATTTTTTCAATTTGATATTGGATTCCCGACTTGATCAGGGTCCCATTATATAGAAAAAAAAGTGTAGTGAAATTGAAATAGCTTGCATAATTATGTATAGTAACAGAATTTCGTGGGTAAATAATATTGAAAGATAGTTGTACAAAGGAAAATTAACCAACTATGCCTTAGTTTCGATCCTTCGTTTGAGAATTTGGACCAATTCATTGATAAATTGAGAGGCCCATCACATAATGCCTGAATAATGAAGGTCTCAAGCAAGGTAAGGTTGATTCAGGGAAGGCACAGATACATTTTCTTGTGTGGGTGTGTAGCTGATTCAACCGAAAGTAGCTTTAGTCTCTTTTTTTGTCATTCTTTTTTTTTTCTGTTTTTATTGTCAAAAGATATCTTTGCTGCAGCCGGTTCATGTCTTTCCTGATAATCCGAATACTCATAACATGCTACAATTTAGATAAAATGTTAAATACAAGTAATCTATCATAGTTATATATTGCTTCCAAAAACTTACAAATAGAGGTTGTTCATTTGAGGAATATTCTGTAAGCAAGAGAATATACTTTTACATTTACTGTCACTCATTTAATTTATTATATCTCAATAAAGATATTCCAACTATTAGGTAAATCAAATAATATCATTAAGTTCATCATATATGAAACGATTATATAATATGGGAGATGACATGGGCAAGGGCATGTTTGATTTGGTGTATTTGAGTGTACGTATTTATAAATATATGAAATGAAACAAAATCTATTATTTACATTAACAAATTCATGAGTTTTGTAATACATTAAAAAAAATTATTACAGAATATAGTAACTTGCAAATTAACTTAAAACATAACTAAATATTATCATAATACATAACTCAATATATGTTTTTGATAAATGTTAATTAAATAAGTTAAAATTAACATAAATAAACTAACCAATCAACTAATACGCAAATTAATGATTTTTAACAAAAAAAAAACAATAATTTTTGAAATACATTGATTTTATAATGCATCATATCAAACATGTAACATCAATTATCAAATACATATATTTTTAGATACATGTATTTAACGACTCATGTATATTGAAATGCCTCAGGAAAGTGCGCATATTTTTTTCGAATCAAAACCAAGGCACATTCTCTAACTAGAGACTCAAAAGTATCATGTTAAATAACGATTTTATCCTCACAGTTTACTTCTATAAGAATGCATGATGTATTCGCGCTAAAGGAAGAGATAAATGAATAAAAGAAAACAAACTACTTAAAAATAAAAAAAATACAAAAGAACTCTGTTTTCAAAATCAAGTTTAAAAACTTTCCTATTTACTGATGATTACAATATTAAAAAAACTCACATATAAACAGTAGTAGATCTTGACCGCTATTAGGGTTGTCAAATTTTTTTTTTACTACTAATTAGTTTTGTACATAAATTTGAAAGGCTAAAGACATATAAATTAAAAAATCTTCGGGTCATGATCCCTACAATCCATATGAACATTTACCCTGTATATAAATCAATCATCCTCGAAGTACATATATTACTATTCTCTTTCATTCATACTTGTATTTGTTTTTGTTTTTATGAAATTCATTACACACTTGTACGCCTTTGATTCCGTAATAATGCTATGAGAATTTTGATTTGAATATTGTTTTATTATGACACAAATTGAATATCAAAATCAAATTTAATTAAGAAAATGTCTTAAACCGTTGATTAAATGTACGTTTATGAATAACAATAAATATATTTAAAAGATTTGTTTTTATAATTTCATTTTTTTATATTATTAATTGTGCATTTTTGCAATTTTGGCACCGCCCATGTCTACATGATCCACACCGTTGAATCTCAAACGGACAGTAGATATTAAACGAGGACACGTCCTGTTGACTGACAAATGGAGATTGGAGTGGTAACAATCTCATGATGCATTATCATGTTTTGGTTTCTTTTCTGATTTGTCTTGAACTAGTTTCAAGACAAAACTTACACCTGACCATTTTCATTTTTCTTTCAGGAAACGAAACGGGCTCTTTAGTCTTGCACCAACCGGGTCTCCAAACCTCCACGTGTCACTCTGGCTGCTTTGCTTGCACAGCCTGACTTGTACCGTACATCTGACCCCCTATTTTATCACTCTCAGTCTCAAACACAGCCTCAGTCTCTCAGTCTCAGTCCTGAGTATTTCTATCGTCACAACACACAAGCTCCCTCTCTCTCTCTTTACTCTTTGATCTCCAATGGAAGAAACACCAAAAACTCCTCAAAGTTCATCAATGGAGGTTGATGCACAAAAGGGATTGGAGATTGTTAAAGTGGCTGAGCTAACAAGGGAAGATGGTGATTCATCTGTGTCTGATGCGCCACCTTCAATTGGGGTTCCAAGGAAAACTGGCCTTCACCTTTTTGTATTCAACATAAGGTCTACTAATTCTTTATTATATATTTTTTAACTTTTTTTACAGTAAGATATAGTAAGTATTAACCCTTGTCCTGTGTTTATTTTTCATCTTAGTGATTTGACTCAAGGAGAGTGCACAGTGTTTGTGTTGATTGATCTTTAGATCCTTTTGATCTAATTGAATTTACATGCATGATTAAGGAAATTAATAAGATTAATATTAATCTCTTGTTTTGTGTTTTGAATAATAATAGCCGTGTATTCAAGCTGGATGAGCTTGGTCGAGAGGTTATGCGGATCACTGTGCCTGCCTCTCTTGCTCTTGCTGCCGACCCACTTGCTTCTCTTATTGACACTGCATTTATTGGCCGATTAGGTTCGGTTTTGATCTACATTTGCTTCAATCTTTGATCTATTTTATTTTTTCTCTAAATGCTCTCAAGTATGTAATAGATATTATGTAAAGGTGACCAAGAAAGAAAACGCAAAGAAAGAGAACGCCATCGAAAAAAAAGAAAGTCATCATCGCAAATTTTGTGCGCGAAAGACAAATCATCTACTAGAGACTTGTATTTATTAGAATCCATTAAAAAACCGTTACAGCATTCCTTGTTTGTAAAACGATCACAAAGGGCCAATTAGGAAAGATTACGTACAAAGCGACCATTTTTTTTTTTACTTTTTTCCATTTTGTCGGTGTTTTTTGTTGTGTTCCATCGTAACCAATTGAAAAGTATTTTAATGTGACGTATTCCGTCGTAAACCAATTAAAAGTAATTTTTGTCATGATCCATCCCAACATACTCAAAAGTGTCTTTTTTCGTGTTCAGTTGTAACCAATTGAAAAGTAATTTGTCATGTTCAGTCACAAAATAATAATACTGTCATGTTGATTGCAGGCTCGGTGGAACAGGGAGCAGTTGGTGTGTCGGTTGCAATATTCAACCAGATATCAAAAGTATGTATTTACCCGCTAGTCAGCGTCACTACTTCCTTCGTCGCAGAGGAAGATGCCATCATGAGCAGTGATAATACTGAAGACAACAAAAATGGTGACTTGGAAAATAATACGGCACCAACACTTCTCAATCAAACCAATGGCAATGGCAATAGCAAAAGCAATGGCCACTCTTCTCCAAAAGGTACTTTAATTTCTATATTATGATAACTTATTTCGTATTACGTGTATATATTATGTATGCATGTTTGAGTATGTTCTTGTTGTATTTGTTTCCAGATTGCGACAAGTCGAGGTGTGGTAGAACATGCATCACTAGTGAGTGCAAAAACCTTCATAAGTATGCAAAGAAGAGGAAGTACATTCCGTCCGTCTCGTCGGCCCTGATTGTGGGTGGAATTCTCGGAATTCTTCAAGCCATCTTCCTCATTTTTGCTGCTAAAATACTCCTGCGCATCATGGGTATAAAGCATGTATGTACTTTTGTTACTATTTTTTGAAGTTTTTACTACTCTTTATGAAGTAATTATGTGAACATGCAAATACATAACAAATTGCCGATCCTTAGTTAATTTGACTATTGTGTTTTAATTAAACTATACCATCAGAATGATGATATGTTTTCCCCCGCACTTCGGTATTTGACACTGCGGTCACTTGGGGCGCCAGCTGTGCTCCTGTCATTGGCCATGCAAGGAGTATTTCGGGGATTGAAGGATACAAAAACCCCTCTGTATGCTACTGGTATGATACATGACAAAACAAATACTTCAACAAATAGTGTACTTTTTTTGAAGAGTGAACAACAAATAATGTAGAGATACCATGAATAATTATATGATAAATGATTTGCATGTATAAAAATTGCAGTGGCTGGAGATTTGACAAACATTATACTCGACCCGATTCTGATATTTGTTTTCCATATGGGGGTCAGCGGTGCCGCCACTGCGCATGTCATTTCTCAGTAAGATCAAATCATTTCCTTTTATGTCTCCACATTTCTTTCCAATGTAAATATTCATATATATTTAACAATATATTTTACTTGTTTGTTTTTATCATTGTAGGTACCTTATAACATTAATATTGTTATGCCGACTCATCACACAAATTGATATCATCCCTCCAAGTTTGAAAGCGCTGAAATTTAGACGATTTCTCGGATGCGGTAACATTTATTGCATTTCAAAAATAGGAATGATTTGCGTGTATTAAATGACAAATGATCTTAAACATTCTTTGTTAATTTAATTATATTGATTAAATGAAGGGTTCATGCTTCTGGCAAGAGTTATAGCAGTGACATGTTGCGTGACGCTGGCAGCATCGCTAGCGGCTCGACATGGATCGACTTTCAGTGCCGGGTTTCAGGTTTGCTCTCAGCTTTGGTTGGCTACTTCTCTTCTTGCCGATGGACTCGCTGTTGCAGGACAGGTATATATGCTATATATTTTATTTTATTTTTAAGATTTTTCATGTAAGGAATATTTTTTAATTAAGTTGAAAATAATTCTATTTAACTAATATTTTACTTGCAGGCGGTTCTAGCAACTGCATTTGCCAAATCTGATCATTACAAGATTGTCAGCGCAACAGCTCGTGTTTTACAGGTATTCACACACACACATGCATAAAAATTAAGTTTAGTATAAAAAATTATGTTATTTTGGTGAATTTATTTTGTGATATTGTAAATGATTTGCAGCTGAGCATCATTTTGGGCATAGGCCTCACAATTGTGCTTGGACTTGGTATGTTTTTTGGAGCCGGTGTTTTTGCAAAGGACCCCAGTGAGATAGCTATAATTCATAGGGCCATTCCGGTAATGTTCCATTATTGTCGCATAGGCGTTCTTATATAATTTACCAAAAAGTAACTAATTTTTTTTTATTTTAGTTTGTTGCCGGAACGCAAACAATAAATTCGTTGGCATTTGTGTTTGACGGCGTCAACTTTGGTGCATCTGACTACACATACTCTGCTTATTCCATGGTAAATTCTCATCTTAAATTAATTAAATCTTTTTATAATTTAATCAACTTTTACATACATATTATAATTTAACCAATCCTTCAATAATCATTAATTATATACTATTATCATACACTATATTTTAGGTTATAATAGTGTGATTAATTATATACTATATTTTAGGTTGTGGTGGCGGCAATTAGCATTCCAACATTAATATATCTTGCGGCGCACTATGGATTTATCGGAATTTGGATTGCACTCACAATCTATATGACTTTGCGTACCATCGCTAGCGTTTCGAGGTAATTAATTTCATCTGCCTAATTCAGTTTTATCTTGAAACTTGTTGAACAAAGGCAATCAACTTCTGTTCCAAAAGAACCATTTCTTAACAAAATTCAGTCTGATGTTATTTTTTTCTTCTAAAAGGAAATAATTTGTTGTTTTTGGCAGGATGGGATTGGCGAGAGGGCCGTGGAATTTCCTGCGACAAAGAGTCTAAAACATTTTGTGCCTGAATTTATATTTATCTATCTATCAATGTTGTTTTAATTATTAGACAGACTGCTTTAGAGAATAAAGAGAATTTGGTTTGTTGGTTCGTTGACTTCTGTTCTGTTTATGGTAGCATTTGGGTGTAGAACCTGAAATATGGAGCTCTGTTATATTACCAGTTACTTTATTATGCTATGCTAGTCACCTTCTGTTGTTGGAAAAATAGTTGAGATCTAAGGTTTTTTGGGGAAAAAAGACGGAATATAAAATCAAACTCAAAATTATGTATATATAGAGCAAAACAGTATATAACAAATCAGCGGGTTGGGACAGGAGAATTCAGTAGATTGGCACAGTTGATGTGCTCGTCGTTATATATTGTTTTGCTCTATATATTTACTTTTCTCTGTCGTAAAATAAAAAAATTAATGATTTATATATCTTCATTATGATATGTTGGCCTATTTCACCTTCACATCTATTTATATGTTGAATCATGCGCATATACGTCACACACTCAGTAAATAATAGAGTTGCTTAAATACTTGAGCACTTGCTATTATATGTTGGCTTTAACATTTTGGATTGGTTTAACCTGAAATATCATAATGGAAATGAATTTTTGCAACAATAACACAAGATTTATATTTGATATTTACATTAATAATGAGGAAGAAACACATCTAACATCACTTTCTTTCTATACGTGGATAGCCATTAACACAAACTTGAACATTAAAAAAAGGAAAAATGAATCAATTGCTCATGACAAAAATGATAACAATACGCTACGATGAAGTCCTCAGAAAAGTCCAAGGTCCACTTGCTGTCCCTATCCTGCATTTTTTAAATAATCCACATTTAAATCCATATAAATTAAAAGAGTTCAAATAATACGGTAAATTAATTATAATAGACATACCTCAAAAAACCGGCTAACATTCTTAGACTCATATAGATTGTCAAAGCAACCCAAATTCCAACAAAACCGTAAAACGAAGAAAGTACAAGCACACAAGTAATACTAATAACCGCCACAAAAATCTGAAAATAAATATAAACATGTTGATATATAATAAATACAAGGATAATTAATACTATTGCATAGAAAAGGAAAAAGTTTAAATCCATTACCATTGAATAAGCAGAATATGCAAAATCTGACGAACCGTAATTTATTCCGTCAAAAACAAACGCCAAAGAATTTAACGGTTGTGTTAGTGCCACAAACTGCCAAAACATAAGTAATAAAACACTTAAATAAAGATATATATTAAAAAATAAATACGGAAAATAAATAAGAATTTGAATTACTGGGATTCCGGTGTATATCAAATGAAGGACACCAACATCTTTAGTGAATAAACGTGAAGCAAATTGAAATCCCAAACCGAGCATCGCGCATAGAACCAACCCTAAAACCACTCCCAACTGAAATATAACAAAATATATTAAAATAAAATAATAAACAAATATACCATTACACTCAAAATAATAGCATATTATCTTGACATAACAAATTATATTATAGTATGAAATATAATTAACGAAAATGAATTTAAGACCTGTAAAACACGAGCGGCAGCAGCAGATGCTTTCGCACTATCATTTCGAGCAAAAGCACTCGCTATTATCGCCTACAAATTAAAATAAAATTGGAAAATTCACAAACCATAACTTAAAATTATTATCACTATATTGTTTCCTTTTTAATCGGAGAAAACATTCACATCAGCCACTTAAACATACCCTAAACCCCACCCACCATATATTCATACCTTTTCAATCGTCCAATATACCTTTGTACACAACTATCATACTTTCACATGTCCATTATATTATTTTTTAACATTATAAATTTATTGTCTTGGAAATTTGAGTTAGTTAAATAGACTAATACTAACCACCACCACCAACCAAACTTAAGCTTTTTCAGGACAATATGGTATTAGCCTGATTGATTGGCTGGACTAGTAAATATACTAGGCTCTAATATTTTTTTAATATTATAAATTTATTGACTTAGAAATTTGAGTAACTTAAATAGACCAGTGCTAAGTTAACTACTACCACCAACCAAGCTTAAAACTTTCTCAGGACAATATGGTATTAGCCTGATTGATTGGTCGGGCTCTGATATTTTTTTAATATTAAGAATTTGGTGACCTGGCCGGCGACAGCTAAGCCGTCGGCGAGAAGCGAGCTGGCGAGCCAAACTTGTAAGCATATCTGAAACGCCGCCATTTGAATCGCTCCTTCGCGAGCCGCCATCGATGCTGATAGAGTCACGCAAAACGTCACCGCTATCACTCTCATCAGCAGCAAAAACCCTAGATTCAATGGAATGTCTTAGTTATTACAAAGGGGAATTTGCGCAAAGAATAGAGTGACCTTTTTGCAATTATCTACAATAGTAAGTATATAACATAATGGTGTTAAAATTAAAAGGCCATGTTGTTTGTTAAGAATTAAGATATGACACTCTTAGTTAACTCATCTTAATCATTCTGTTTGACTAAACTAATGGTAGGGTCTTTTTTGTAATTTCCTAAAGAACAGAGGGGCTTTTTTGCGATTTTCTAATTTTGGTAGAGTTGAAGGTAAATCAAACCGTTTTTCAAGAAGCGGCCGAATTGCAGATCTTTGAGATTCGGTGGCAACACATCCACATGATACAACAGTCTCTTTAGCAATATTATTGCAATCAAATATCTGAAAAAATAATAATAAATAAACACGTCATTTATTCAATAAACAGATAATTTAATTGAATAAATCGAGACTTACTGCGATATAACGTGAGCAATAGCAGCACCACTTACGCCCATTTTAAACACAAATATCAAAATCGGATCTAATACTATATTTGTCGCATCACCAGCCACTAAACAGGAAAAAAAATCAAATATTTTAAAATAATAATAAAATATTTTAAGAGAAATTGAATATTTTAATACCGGTTGCGTATAGAGGAGTTTTGGTGTCCTTCAAGCCCCTAAAAACGCCTTGCATGGCCAATGATAAAAGGACAGCTGGCGCCCCTAATGATCTTAGTGTTAAATACCGACTCGCTGGTGTCATCATCTCTTCATCCTATTTACCATTCAATCCACCACAAAAAATCAATTAAAAAATATACAAAAAGGGGTAAATTTGCAAAAAGGCTCCTACATTATGCCAAAATGGCATAAAAAACCCCTGAATTAATGGAAATTGCAAAAAAGTCCCCACATTATTGCCAAAAAAAATCCCAACAACGCAGTGGCTTTTTTGCAAATTTCCCAAAAAAAAATAGAAAATAATTTACTCTTTTTATCCCCATAAATGTAAGAACGGGTTTTGCGGCAAGAACGAGAAAAACGGCCTGAATCAAACCAAGAACTCCTCCGACCACCAACGCCGCCGAAACCGACGGAATATGCTTTCTCTCTCTTCCTCTCTCTCTCTCCGCCTCAAAATTCTTACTAACACTAATATCAGAACTAAATAATTCCTCTGTTTCTTCATCTTCATTTTCCTCTTCTTCTTCTTGGATTGTTGTTGTTGTGATTCCTTGTTCGAGCTCAAAATCGTCGTCAGAATTTGAGAGGGTTTTGTACGTGGCGTCTTCTTCTGCGACGAAAGATGTGGTCACGCTAACTAGAGGAAATATGCAGATTCTTGAAACTTGATTAAATACCGCAATTGCCACTCCAACCGCCGCTAATTCAACAGGACCTGAAATGAATTATTAACACGATTAATTAATAGATGGAAATTCGCAAAAGAGCCCCTGGATTAGGATGAAATTGCAAAAAAGCCCCTGGATTATTGTATATTGCAATAAAAGAAGAACCTGTATTATAAGAGGTCCATAATTAAAATTTGGTTTTCTTTTTTTTTTTTTTGCAATTTCCAATAATGCAGGTATTTTTTCTGAATTTCCATGAAATATGTTTTTATTGATTGATAAAAAGTTGGAGGGTATGTGAGGAAATAAAGAAAGTTGAGTTGACTGACCGATTTGACCGATAAAAGCGGTGTCGACAAGAGACGCGATTGGATCCGCAGCGAGTGCTAATGCAGCTGGAAGTGCGATTTCCACAATTTCTTTTCCCAATTCGTCCCATTTGAATGTCAACCTTCAAACAAAAGCACCAAATTTGACTAAGGTTGATGAATTAACCCATAATAAATTGAAAAGTCATACGCAATTGCAAAGAATCGTAATTGTCAGGTGGTCCATCGTAAAAATACCGGAAAGTTGTTCATGAATCAATAAGAGTGAATAAAGTGTCCAACTTCGCAAGAAATTTAAGAAAAAAACTGTGATAGGACAAAAGTTTGATCTTTCGAGCTAGATAATCAAACGAGAAACAAGAATATCAAGGGGGTAACAAAGAAACATCATGAATTAGTAAGGAGCAATTGGAGAAATTAAAAAAAAAAAAATCAGTTGGTTTGGTACCTTGCATCTTTGAATAAAAGGAGAAGGGGGTGATGAGAGGTTGAGCTCTGATTGTGATCTTCAGTCATCAAGAGCGTAACACTGTCTGGTTCGAGCAAGCCGTACTCCAATGGAGAAGGAACCACCATGAATTGATCAACCAAAAACTATAAGAATTCAGAGAAACAAGCAAGGATCAAGAGGCGTCACATCCAATTTCGTTTTGCCCTTATTCTTACTTTGAAAACAAAGAATTTTGATCGTTGTTTCCTCGCAAGAGAGTTAAGAGGACAAAGAGAGAGAAAGGTCGCGTTACACAGCAAGCAACATGATGAACTGAGTGGGTTCTGTAAAAAACATTAAAAATTTTGGGAAATCGAACGGAACAGAACAGAACAGAATAGAATAGAGAAAGAGAAGATGCCTCAGCCTGTCTTAGATATACCTTCTTCTTTTAGTTTTGGTTTTGCTTTTAAGAAATAGAAGAGAAAGAGAAAGAGAAAGAAGCTGCACCACATGCACCCTGCTTCCAGTTCCAGTATTTCTGTTCATACTCAAAAGAAAGAAAAGCAACAAACCAAACAGTCAACAAGAAGAAGAGCATTTCTGTTGAGGATGGCACGGGCCAATCGAGTGTTGACACGTGGACACATCATTTGACCGGGTCTAAAAAACTTTGCACTCTTTGGGCCTCTCACTTTCTCCCAAAAAAGCATGACAATTGCCAAACCTTCCACTCAAATTCGACCACAAACTTGAAAAACAACAGATTTAAGAGAAATAGTAAAGTAATAATATTTCACCATACAGTCATACTACATACAGCAGCGATTAAAACGTTACAAACAGTTGAATTCAACAAAGAGTCTTAATCTAGCAATGAAAACCAACAACCTGACAAGCTAGTGAATTGTCAAATACAAATTTTGAAATTGTAACATGCGCATTTGATTAATCAATTTATGCCCTGATCCAAGCATTTCTGTATGATGAGTTGTCGCGAATCGAAGCGTTGTGAGGCTTATATTCCATCAAGTAACTATTAGGCAACTTGAGCTGTCTCTTTATCGAATCTTTCAGCGCCATTATTCCCTATACAAAGAATTAATCAGATAAAGATATAACACAAATAATGTCAAAATCATATATTTAGAGAGAGTTATGTAATTAAATTACTTGATTGTCATTAGCGTTTCGGTTCCAAATGCTTAAAATATCTTCGTGCGGACGAATGGTCAGAACGAGACCACACACGTCATCGCCATATTCAAATTGGTCACCCACCAATGCTAATACCTTTTATTCATTAAATAATATAAAAAATAAACAAATAAATAAAATAAAGATATGGTCAAAACAAACATAAGGAATCTTCCGATTATTTTCTTTCGAAAAATCATATTTTATTCAATGCAAGCACCTAATTATTCATTTAAATAATATAAAAAAGGAAATTTTTCAAAAAAGAACCCTAACTTTTTTGAATGTTACGAAAAAAACTCACTGAGTTTTCGAATTTAAAAAAAAACCTATGAAACAATAAATCTCATGAATTTTTTAGGGTAAAATGGAAATTTCAAAAAATTTAACGAACTATAAGATGGAAATAAAATGCTTATCATAGGGTCTTTTTAAATTTGAAAACTCAGGGCTCTTTTTGTAATATTCAGAAAAATTAGGGTTTTTTTTTTATTCCCCTATAAAAAGAGATATGAATATGATTTAAAAAACGTACCGAATCTTCCCAAAAGCGGCCTGAAATAACTTTCTTAAATCGCATGATCCATTTTCCTCCGTTACAATTCGCCGGATCCTAAACATTTATTAATTCTACATGATTATTTCATTATTTTTCATTACAATAATTTCATATTTTTCAATTATTTATAAAATTTACCTCCCAAAGAGGACGAATTCCGTCTTTGAAAAGAATGAGATCCATTGGAATTGGTAAACTAGAAGGACGCGCCAGGTGGCAGTAGCAAACCCAAAACCCTTCAACCTAATTAATTAATTAATTATTAATTTAATTACATAATTAGTAAATTAATTAAGACCAGATTGAGTCTTTGAGTATTGACAAATTAGGGTTAAATTGAGATATTTAGGACTAATTTGAAGCCTAATTGCATAAATCAAGGTTAATTAAGCATTAATTGGGGTTGATTTGGGTAAAGGTTTGAAATTATAAATGAAATTTGAATTTTGTAATTTTATTTATTTATTATAAGGGAAATTTACCGTGCTGAATTCGACTAACTTCTTGATATTATCCTGGTAAGATATGCCAGGTGTCCTAAATGAATACCAAAAAGTAAGCTTCCTCTGCAAAAAAATAAAATAAATAAATGTTAAAAATGGATTTTAATCTTAAAATAATTTAGAAAATAATTATCTTTCTTTCTTGAAAATCTCATCAAATCAACCTATCCTACTCTTTACCGTACTAAAGATCAAATCTTGCAATAGAAATCTATGAATATTTTTTTTTAAATAAAAAGAAATCTATGAACATGAATCCAGTGATACTTCAGCTAAAATCACAATTTGTTAATCTAACAACAAATCCAGCATTTTGGACAAAATCAACGTCGTTTCACAGCAAATTCAAGCTCAAATCTCTACGAATCAGCGCATTTTCAGTTCAACAATTCAGCAGTCAATCAAAACCACTCACACTAATCAGAGAAAAAAGAAGAAGCAAAGAGGAGACTAAACCTTGAGGGGATGGAGGCCCGCTTTGAGCTCGCGAGCGCAGCGCTCTTCTTCATGGTCAGCTTCCACTCCGGCGCCGGCGGTGGAGGCGGCGCAGCCGAAGTCCAGTTCCGTCTTCTCCATTTCTTTCTTTGCTTTCGATTTGATTTGGTTGAGAGTTTTTGCTAGGGATTTTTTTACTTCTATGTTTTAAGGACTGTTTTATTTGGAGGTGGTTGTGAAACATGGTTTAATGGGCTGTTTTTTTTTTTTTTTTATCTCAGCCCATTTAATCCATCACTTGCATAAATTACAATTACTTTTTTCTTCCTTTTTACTAAAATTACTTTTTGCTAGTAACTGGCAATAGTTATTAGTTAATTAATTTCATTGACAATAGAAAATGTGATATATAAACCTATATAATTATATATGCACACACTCAAGATAATTCAATTTGAACCCAAATCACCATGAAATTGTCTGAAAAAACATATACAATACAGACACCAAATTGTTTGTTATTCTTATCCACCCAAATACATACATTCCTTCAATTGAATATAGTAGTATACACTTGTACATAATACATACAACAAATTGCATTCTCACATATCAATAACATAAACGTGAACTAAACTTCGAGCTTCTAAGACCAAAATATTCAAAACATTATTCAAATATTCAAAATACAAACCCACACAAGAAATCAACTGTATAAAACAAAACGATCGACAATCAATATTCGCTACCTTCTTCATCGTCGGCCTGATCATCAGCACCAACCTCTTCATAATCCTTCTCAAGAGCGGCCAGATCCTCACGCGCTTCCGAAAACTCTCCTTCTTCCATACCCTCACCAACATACCAATGAACGAACGCTCGTTTCGCGTACATGACATCAAACTTATGGTCAATGCGGGTAAAAACCTCTGAAACCGCAGTGTTGTTGCTAATCATGCACACTGCACGACGAACTTTCGCGAGGTCGCCACCTGGCACCACAGTCGGCGCCTGGTAGTTGATCCCGCACTTGAAACCAGTCGGGCACCTTAAACAAAAGAGAAATGTATTTTAGAAGTTTAGTCTTGTGAATGGACACATAATATAGTGGTTGAATATCTTGGTTGATATACAAGAGAATTAATGTAGGTTGAGAGTTTAGACTTTTTTTACATATAATTCTAGAAAGACATAAAGGTTAGGAAAATAAAATACTCAATAGAGTTAGTATATTATCAATTATCATGATAAACAGTGTACTTAACTTACCAATCGACAAATTGAATGGTCCGCTTGGTCTTCATAATCCCAACAGCAGTATTAACATCTTTCGGCACAACATCGCCACGGTACATAAGACAACACGCCATGTACTTCCCATGCCTCGGATCGCACTTGGCCAACATGCTAGCCGGCTCGAAAACCGAGCTTGTTATCTCCGGCACGGAATGCTGCTCATGAAATGCTTTTTCCGACGAGATAATAGGAGCATAAGAAGAGAGCATGAAATGGATACGAGGGTACGGCACGAGATTGGTTTGGAACTCGGTGATGTCAACGTTTATCGCTCCATCGAAACGGAGAGAGGTAGTCAAGGACGAGATGATTTGAGAGATGAGCCGATTAAGGTTTGTGTAGGTCGGCCGCTCGACGTCGAGGGATTTGCGACAGATGTCGTAGATAGCCTCGTTGTCGAGCAGCACAACCACGTCCGTGTGCTCAATCAACGAGTGGGTCGATAGAACGCTGTTGTAAGGCTCCACAACCGCCGTTGAGACCTGCAATAAGAAAATATCGTTGTTTTTTAATTTCGATGAGCAATTTAATTTTTCGAAACTAAAAATGATGTGTAGTTATTACTTACTTGAGGGGAAGGGTAAATGGTGAAACCGAGCTTTGACTTCCTTCCATAGTCAACAGATAAACGTTCTAATAATAAAGAACCGAGTCCGGATCCGGTACCGCCACCAACCGCGTTGAAAACCAAGAATCCTTGCAAGCCTGTGCAGTTATCGGCCAGCTTTCTAATCCGATCTAGACACAGATCTATCACTTCTTTCCCCACTGCAAAACTCTCAAATATTACAACCCAAAAATAAATAATAGATATAAGAAATAAATAAATAATAAAAGTCATGTCATGTTATGTCATGCCTGTGTAATGTCCACGCGCAAAGTTGTTGGCGGCATCTTCCTTGCCGGAGATAAGCTGCTGAGGGTGAAACAGCTGCCGATACGTCCCTGTTCTCACCTCGTCTATCACCGTCGGTTCCAGATCGACGAACAGAGCCCTCGGCACGTGTTTCCCTGAGCTTGTCTCGCTGAAGAACGTGTTGAACGCATCCGTCGCTACTCCGACCGATGTGTCACTAAACGAGAAATGAAATTTATGAGCAATATGTTTGGTTTTTTTTATTTTTTGTACTTTAATTGTTATTGATATTGTTTCATCTCTCTAAATGTGTGTCGTCTATAGGCAAGGTGTTAAAAGTTACTGAGACTTTGAAACAAATGTTAGACTTCAATTACTTCTCATATATTCATTTAATTAAGCCAAACTGTACAGTCATAGTACAGTTTACAACCATAAAACTACTTACTAACGAAGAAAAATCAAACAAATGAGAATAATCCTAAACAACAAAAACAAGAATCAGGCTTGAAATACACAGAACTGAGAAAATAAGCATAAAAGAATGAACTTTCAGAACAAAATTGAAATCAAGTCAAACCTGGGCATAATTCCATCAGGCTGAATTCCGTGCTCAAGACAGTACAATTCCCAGCACGAATTTCCGACCTGAATTCCCGCCTGGCCTATATGGATACTAATTATCTCTCTCATATTAATATCTCTCTCAAAATTTCACAAAAAATTCAACTTCACACCGTTTTTCAGCAGAATTTGAACCAAAAAGAAGAAGAATAGACTCAGCGAGAGAGAGAGAAAGAGGAAGAGAAACTGAATCAATTTATGTACTTGTTTTAATTAGATTTTTCTAATGGGGAAAAGCCGGCCGAAAAGAGAATAGGAAAAGGCTGACATGACTTGTGAGAAGATTGTAATCACTGTATCATTCTGGAATTTTAATAATAAAAAAGAAAAGTCAGACCAAAGTTTTTTATACGAAAATACTTTTTCTTTTTTGTTTCTCTTTTATTTTTCTAAAATATATGAATAATTTGTTACAACAAATATATTAAATAATATGCAAAATTATTTGAATTATGTCAGTATTATTTACTGACTGAACAATTATGATTTTTACTTTTTATGTTTTAGTTTAGCATGTTAATTATTGGGATAATTTCATATATGCCATTTAAAAAACTCAAAATATCATATTTGCCACTTCAAAATAGGGCTAGCAAAAAAGCTCGTAGCTCGTTCTAACTCGCTCGATAAAAGCTCATAACAGCTCGAAACTGAATCGAGCCGAGCCGAACTCGAGCTTGATCTGGCTCGGCTTGGTTCGGCTCGTGGCTCGATTAGTCTTGTCCCCAAATAATAGAAGTATAGAAAACTCTAATTTTAGTTATATTACTTTTAGTTTTTGTTGGTTTTCATGTTGTTCTTTGGGTTAAATTACTTTGTGTGTAGTTATAATTTTTATAATTAGATTTTATTTGATTTTTATTATTTTTATTTCAACAAAATTATGAATTTTACAAAAAAAAAATCCTAAATCAAACCAGCCAAGCCGAGCTCGAGCTAGGAAAACAAGCTCAAAATAGGTATTGTAATCGAGCTGAGCTGAGCCTAGCATGATTCGAGCCGGCTCGGCTCGGCTCGTTGACAGCCCTACAGTCCAAAACTGCTAATATCATATTTGCCATTCTAAAATACAAAATCTATTAAATTTGCCCAAAATTTAAAACCATGAAGCTTAAGTCGATTCAATTGCATTTGGACTCATAGCGGCCTCTCGAAAAGTCGACGTTTCGGCACACTCTATTTCCTCAGCCACATTTAACGCATATGCCACTAAATCAATGTGTACCATCGTGGCGGGTTAATCACTCTTCGCTCCCTTCAAACGGCTAAGGGTTTGCTCCTCATTGACTCATCCTCCTCCTCATCCTCTTGACCCGACTCTACCCAAACCGGCTCACTTTGAGAATCCGTGCCGAGAGGCTCCAAGCTAATTTCTACATTTTCTATTACATCTCGAGCTCTCTCTGAATCAGATGCATCACGTGATTCGTTTCCCGGTTCAACATGGACATCTCGTCAAAAATGACATCTCGACTCAAATCACTCTCTTTTGCTCCGGGCACCATAATCAGTATCATTTCACGCCATCTCCATACCCGAGAAAAATGCATTTATGCGCCCTCGGATCAAGGTCGTCGATAACATCTCACCACCATTGGAGTCCACTTCGGCGACACTCGCTGATAAACCTTCGGGTTGCTTACCCTTCTTTTTCTTGAACTCCGGGCAATTAACCTTTATGTGCCCAAACTTTTCACATTCATAACACTTAGGTCCTTTTCTATGCTTAGATTTCGACATAGATTTGTGTCTGCAATTTGAATCGGCATCATGCTCTTTATGCCTCCCTCTCGCCACCATAGCACTCTCTTTTGCGACTTCAAACATGCATCATCTTGTAAGATTGTGGAAGTCACCTCTTCAATCGTACGAGTTTTCTTTCCATAACAAAAGGTCCGCACGAGGCTATTATAAGATGGCGGCAATGAGTACAAGAGTTTAAGGGCTTGATCCTCACTATCAATTTCAATCTCAACACTAGCCAAATCCATCACAATCCGATTTAGCTCACTGATGTGATCTCGTACATCTATGCCTCTTTCATCCTCACATCGTACCATATACCTTTAATCAAGAGCCGATTCGATGCGCTTTTCTCCATGTACAATGTTTCAAGTTTATTAAGTCATTAACATAAGTATATGTTGGAGACCATATATTGTATTGATCCACTGTGAGAATACTACATGGTTCGTGTCATTAGTTATTCTCAGTAAAGAGTGTATCTGTAATCCTTAGACTTGAGATTATCTCAGTTTCCTATATGATAAATTTTATACTTTAATATAGTCTAATATCGTCTTTAACCAGGCGATCATAAATATTATAATTAGGTATATAATGAATTGTGTGGAGGAAAGAGTTTAATTAAGATAGGATTTGTTCCTCTCATAAATTGAGAGAGATATCTTTAGGCCTCTTGATGATTTGATTGAAGAATCGCACGGCCGTGCTCAAGTGAATTAATAAGGAGTTATTAATGTCATTTCATGTTCAATCAAATTCGGTGTCAAGAAATATTTATCGACCAATATAAGGTTGACACATACCATACCTTATGGACGATATAAATATCGTGTAACAAAGGGATACAATGCATGACATAAATTAGTTTTGATCGAATCATCTATACTTGCTTAATTTGGGTAATCATGATGTCTTGCTAGAGGCCGCTCATGATTTATAATCCATTGTGATTATTGCCAACATTAAGTAAACCTACAGGGTCACACACAAAGAACAACTATTGAGATGTACACAGAAAAATCATAACTTATGTGATAAGTTGTATGGAGAGCTACATAGTCAAGTGACACATCCAATCCTACATCTTATATGATAATGTGTGTTGCATATATGGTTACATAGTTACCATGCACATAGGATATGAAACTTATTGACTATATAGGCACAAGAGACACCCCAAAATCAGATTAAGGATCAAATTTTCGTCCAAATTTTGTGAGACAAAAAGGAGAGAAAAATTCGAAAATTATTCTCTTCTTATTTCTGTGAGAGAAATGAAGAACGAATACTAGCATATATCGTTCTTTATCCGTTCAAAGGGGTTGTTCGTGTGGATACCGGTAGAGGACGAAGCGAAATGCGGCGTCTTTGTGATTCGGGTTGAAACCGTGGTTTTGTTTGGAGAATCGGTTTGTTTGGAGAATCGGTTTGCTTGGAGAATCGGTTCGTTTGGAGATCGGTTTGTTAGACCGGTTAGGCGAAACATACAAATGATCGGTTTGGAAACCGGTTTGGAATCGGGCAAAGAAAAGCGTCAACCAAATTCGCTTTTGATCATCACGGATTAAGCGTAATCCGAAGGTACAAAGTTATGAACTTTTCTTTGATTTAATTGTAATTCACAGATTCTTCTTTTGGGTTTCGAATTCGATTTTGTTTCGTTTTTGTTTTTCCGCTGCGTTATGAACGATAGAAACCCAACAAAATCATATTTAACTAACAAATTTAACGGAAAGTTAATAGTTTGGATATATTTGATATTTTTCAAGTTGAAGGATGGCAAATTTGATAGATTTTGTGTTTTAGAATGGCAAATATGATATTAGCAATTTTGGAGTGGCAAATATGATATTTTGAATTTTTGTAATGGTATATGAAATTATCCCTTTATATATTAATGAAATCATAACCTATGTGTTTTTTCAAATAAATAAATAAATCTTAGTATAACAAATTTATATTTTACAATTAACCTACGGATTTTAAAAAAAAAATCATTTTTATTTTAAAAATAAAAATAAAAACATCATCTGACTGAGGGGGTAAAAAGTTCCTGATTAATATGCATGTAGTTTGATCTATTGCAATGTGTAATTTTGTGAACAAAGAATTCATGATATCACTTGATAAAAATATTATTGATGCGTCATTGTTTAAAAATATATTTTTTTAATTTTTATTACTAAGAATTGATGATAATATTTCTATTTTTATTGAAGTAAAGTAACTTCAAAATTCAGGCGTGTCATTCTTATATTTCTTGGAATATTACTCCCGTTTTTGTTTATTTACTTTTTTTTTAACAATTCACACATTTTTATTTATTATATTAAGTTTTTTTTTATTTATAGTCCTCACTTATTGATGAAATACATTAACAAAATACAATTTTTTTTTTTTTTTGAAAACAAGTTAACCTACAAATTTCGATCAATCACATTCATCGAGCATTTTCCATGCAGAGTCTGGGGATGTTGATCAACGTTATATATATTGGGCCTATGATATGACCTCAAAATAGAAACCGAATATTTGACAGCAACTTGACCCGTTATCCTAAAATTAATCTCCTTTTGTGTTCTAGACTTCTAGTTCAATGTATGATGAGTTAATTTTATATTGTTTCTTATGATTGTATGTGCAGTGAGTCTAATATCAAATAACAAAATCGTTTAAAATGTATTAAATTAACAACCTTTCTAGAGGACTTGTTTTGCATGATATTTCCTATTGTGCAGGGGTATACCTGATATTTTAAGATTTTGCATGGGTATTAAATAATATACATATAATTTCCCTTGATATATTTTTATTACAAAAAAATAAGTTAACATCATATCAGTTCTAATGTCAGATTTTATATAATTGCCCAAATATATTCGATTGTATTAATAATAGCTAGCTTAATCCAGCTTCCCAAGTAGCTAAATTTGCCAAGTGAGGTCATATATTTATATAATAACATTCTCAGGGTCCTATTTGCGAAATGTTTGTAAACATCAACTGAGCGCTCATCATTTTCTTTTTTTCACAGGAATTGTAGAAAATCACAATACAATATACAATATTTTCTAAATACAGTACTTCTACAATTTGCTTGCATGTGATGTTTATGATGAATCATATTATTTCTTTTTTGAAGGAACAACAGGCAAGTTGCCCGATCCGTTCGAATATATTGAATAGAAAATGTTATACAGAGGTACATATTTACATAATAGCTCCAATTAAAAAGAGAGAAAATATATGACTAATAGTTAGAACTCCTATGGATGATTTCTTTTTGGCCCCGTGCGTCTGAGACATATTTTCTCTCAGCAATTGTTGAACTAGAGTAGTGCCATGGACCTGATCTCCTCTACAATCCGTATGTGAGGCTTGGAGGAATTCCTGAATACTCTTGCATTACGCTCGCGTCAGATGCACCAATTTGCCGCCGCCCATGTTGAGTCCCAGAATTTCCTCGCTTGCATTGGGAGCTTGTTTCTTTGGGAGATCCAGAACCGTATGAAGTCGTTGGGTAAATCAATGAATGACCATTCATTACGAAGGTGAATCCATATGCCCTTTGCATAAATACAAGTGGTCATGATGTGGTTGATTGTCTCATTTTGAATGTTGCATAGCTTACAAGAAGCATTATGCGGCCATCCTTTTTTCGCAAGGTTATCAGCGGTGAAAAGTCTGTTATGAAGGGCTAGCCAAAGAAAAACTTTGACTTTGAGTGGGCATTTGATTTTCCAAAATTTTGGCTGATATACATTGGTGACTCCAGGGTTAACCATCATCTTATACGCACTGCCTGATGAATAGATCGTGGAGCCTGTCCATTTCCATACGGTTTGCGAGTTTACCGTATTAGTGGCTGCACTAAATATTGGGAGGAGGAGGAGGAGGTCCCTCATGAAGAAAGATAAGGAAGCGTTTGGAATAGAATAGAGATCATGAGGGGTACCTACGGCATGAAGTTGATGGAGTGCCGTACTTCATAGTCCTTGGTTATCAGTACATAACTTCCACAGCCACCTGAGAAGGATTGCTCAGTTTTGTGTTTGGAGATCGAGGAAGCCTAGACCTCCATTCTTTCGTGGAAGACAATATTTTTTCCACGCCACAAGAAAATGCCCACCCGAGCATTTTTGGTCCCCTTTCCAAAAGAACGCACGGATGATCTTATGATGAATCATATTATTTCAAAAATATATTTAGAAAAAAAATCATATTTTAAGAGTATTTAAGCTTGGATTGGCTTGTTATTTCCAGTTGAGGATATTTCTTCTTATTCTATGTATAAATCATATTCTATGTATATATACTTTTATAATTTGATTTTATATACTTGAATTTACATATACGTTTTACATAAAACAACATAACCCAAACCATAAATAAAATCAAATAATATAAATCCTGTCCATTGAGGTATTTCGGTTTTCTTGCCGATATCAGAGGCTCCAAAATCGGAAGGTGATCAAGTGAAGAGAATGCACCATCCTGTTCCCGGATGAAATAATATGATTATTGAAATAGTAAATACTTTCCAATAATGTATTCACCAATTAGATTCCAATAAATATGTCTTTCCATACGAATCAAATGCAATAATTAATTCACATTAATAATAATTGAGCTGGATTTGTTTTAGAATACAGTTTCCATAATACAAGCAATTATTTAATAATAAGGGTAAGTACATCATTTCAGATTACTTTTTGTAGAAAATAAATTTTTGTCACCCTCTTTTCTCTTCGTCCTTCTTCAAAGTTGTTCCAAGGTTCATCCCCTTGGGCAGCAATGGTGTCTTTCTCTCAAAGGAAGCAGAAACAACAACATTCTACTCAGTTCAGGTATCTCAATCCCCCATTTCTCACTGCTTCTTTCATATCCCTATTTATTATTATTTAATTGATTTATTGTTTATCAAAAATTTAACGCAAATCAGGAACTTCGTGCCAATTGATGGACAAACCTCCACACTAGTTTCTACCTTCATTCTATCAGCTTATCAAGATCAGTCGCAACCTTCCTGTAAGTTTTATTTCCTTAATTATAAAAGTCCATATAAAAGCTTTTTTCTATTGTAAACTTAAGAAAATAATGAAGTGGTCACTTCAAGTGCTTGTTCTCTAAGGCTTACGCCAATTTTTTGTTGGCCTTTTTGTCCTCAAACTCTGGAGTTGAACATATATTCTAGGAAGTTTTTTATAGAAATTGGCTCTAGGAGTTATAGAATATACAAGACCATTAGTGACAATTACCCGCACTTAATGATATGATTAATACCATTATTATGGGGATTAAATGATATTTATGGGGAGTAACTTGGAGTTTCCGCTGGCCATGCAAGTTGTGTAGGGTAATATAAAGAGGTGCTCAACATTATTAGATGACATAACAAAAAACAAAACCCTAGTAATCTAACGTCGATAAAGTACATACATTTCATATTGACATAAATAAACATAAACAGTGGATGACGTAATGGGTTTGACTCCAGATGGAGGCTCAAACAGATGGAGGTCAAAAGAGCAAATAAAGGCCAAGGCTTCTACTTCTATCCCAAGGTACCTATACCAAAATGTCTTTTTTCTTTACTATTTATGTAGAATTATTTCAGCTATTTCTCACGCATTTATTTACTTCTCAAAAGACCTCCACCATCACTAAAACCTACTGTCAAGACGATATTAAAAGAAAAAGGAAAAAAATCACTGTCAAAAAAAAAAATTTTTTTGATCATTGTCATAACGTGCCTTCCAGCAGGAAATTCAAACCAGCTCCCCTTGGCTCGGCCTAAGACCATCAATACCTTCTAGTGCAACTCTCAGTTTGTGGACACAACTGTGTTGCCATCCAACAAATATTAATGAGTTGGAGAGGATTTTTTCGAGTTAAAAAAAAATTATAGTTCAATGAGAAAAATAGATAACATATAGAATTTCAGTGTTAGTCTTATCACCTCCAAACTCAACAAAATAAAAAAATCTTCAATATTTTAACTCCTCATACTATGATAAAGTGCTCATTCAAATAATACTAAAAGAAATACTCATTAAAATAAGTGATTTGTTCAATATTCTTGTCAATCATATGTTGATACTAAAACATTCATATCATATATAATTGAGTATAGCAAAACGCACAGCCACATGAGATCATCCTCTCAAATTCAATTATGAGTCCTTTCCAGGAAATCCCTTTGCACTCACAAAGAAAAAACCATCAAAGCCCAAAAAGAGAACAAAAAAATCAAAGTAAATCTCTTTAGATCCAAATAAGCAAAGAAACCAGTAACCTGTAAGTGAGAGAGTCTGATTAATGTGTAGTTTGAATTGAGGTTTGAATTGTTTCAAAGGACTTTGGATGTTAACTGTTTATTATGGTACCTTGGTTTCGGTAATTTCTTTTTTTCAGGTTTGAATCTTTTTATTTACTTAATTGGTTTGATGTGTAGTTCTAGGTGACAATGAGTTGACAGAAAGTTGCAGAAATATGTAAGTTTACCGATTCTAATCGAGTACTCAACAAGTAACATGTTGTGATCTACAAAAGAAATTGATATACAAAAGTAATACTAGGACAATCTTTAGTGATAATTTTTTTGTAGTATTGGACATCTAATAACTTGAAAATCTACATGCAAAATAAAACAAGAAGAAAAGATATGTAGGAAAAGAAGAAAAGGAGAATCACCTAGTTTAAATTAAGGATCATAACAAATTAAAAATAAATTAATTAATTAAGGATCATAAATGCGAATCCAAACAATCAACTCAAGGGGAGAAAAACAGAACTAACAGAACTTTTGGCATGTTCCTCATCCCTGCCATTCCAACCTAGGGAAATTATCAACCTAGGTGGAAAATGTAACAGAATCCATTGGTCCGTCGGTAAGAATATGACATGGTGGCACCAGTTAAGTCCCAGAATTATGTTACAGTTTCTTCCACTGCCAAGCGGAGCCCACATGCTGTAATAAATACTGTGAGAGTGTTGGCTTTTATAATTATAATTCATTAAGAAGCTTAGTTAGACTAAAGGGCTGTTGATTTATATCAGCTCACTTTGTTAATCAATAGATTTTGTTTGGGCTTTTAAAACAAGGATCTTAGTACAGAAGCAAGGCCCAGAGGCCACCACACAGTGAGACTCTGTAGTCTCTAATCCACCTAGTTATTTGTTTGTTTATTTCTTTTATCTAAAGAGAAGAGCTAATTGTTTCATCACTTTAGTTTGTTAAATAAATTTATGTAATATTCTTTCAGCTATTTCTCATGCATTTTCAAGTATATCTAGGTCCATTATTTAACCGGACAAAATTCACCAAGTAAAGGATGGTTGATTATTAACTTCATCCAAATGACAAAAAATGTGATAATTGTCATAATGTGCTTTCTAGCAAGCAAGGCACATTCCATACCAACTCCCCTTGACTCGACTCAGCCCAAAAAACATGTCCCTCCCTGCCATTCTATAGACTCATATATAAATAGACGGATCTCAACGGGAAAAACAACTTAAAACACCTATTCAACCTATTCATTCACCTTCGTTTGTTTTGAAAAGTTCTTTCACTTTGGGAATCAGACATTCTAGAAACTTCCCTCCATGGAGGCCTTCACAAAAGTCCTTTCTCTTTCCTTTGATCTGAAAACTAACACTTATCTTCATGGCCAACTAAGGTATAAATGCATGTTTCTCTCTCCCCTTCCACTTCAAGCAAATAAATATCTAGTTTTATTTTGGTGGTTGTAGGAACTGGGAGCAGTTTGTGAGCAAATCGAACACTGGCTTGGAAATGAACTTGGCAGAAGTAAAGAGAGAAACAACATCAGCTAATATACTAACAGAATTCGGTTATGCTTGTATGGCTAGTGTTGATCACTGCAAATTCGCTCTCTCTCTCTTCCGGCCTCTGAACGATAGTGCACTCTCTAAGTTGGTCGGTACGGTGGTCAGGTCCCGTACCGGTTTGGAAGACGGTACCGTTGCTTTTCCAATTGTTTTGTCAGTACTTGGAAGCAGCTTGAGTTGTGAATCGAGTGTGTTGGATACGTGGGATATTGGTGTTTTTGTCGATTCTGTTGAGCAAATGGTAAGATCAAATCTCTTTTCTATAGTTTTTATTTGTTTAGTTAATGTTAGAGGGCCTCAGCTTCAAAAAGAAAATGTTGAGGGCCTGGATGTGATATATCTTGTTAACTTAGAATTATTTCAAATATCTGTATTATTTTTGGTATTTCATTATCTGTATTATTTTTGGTATTACTGCTCATTTTTGATACTTTGATAATGCAGGCGCCTAGCACAAACTGGAAGACTGAAATGGAAAATGTTGACCATGACCATGAGGGCTTTTTTGTGCCGGATGAGCTGGCTTCCAATTTTCTCATGTCAATATATAGTCGTCCTTGTCGGGTTCGTGCCAAATTTACTTTTAGATCCTTCAATTTACCAAAATTACATAATGGTCCACTTTGTTGTGAAAATGCCCAATGTCTCCTAAAAAGGAGGAAATATCATGCAATTTTCTCAAAAAAAAAGAAGAGAAATATCATGCACTCTTCAAAAAAGAGAAAATATCACATTTACCCCTATGAATTATGAGGAATGCCATATTTATCCATTTTCTTGAGAAAATGTCCATCTGAATGCTCCTTTAATTAATTCTTACGTTTCTCTCTACATTCATGTTTTTAACATGTTTTTTGAAGTTTGTAAGGGGCTTACATATATGAAAATTTCCTAGCATTTAACTTTTTTAGTATGTAATTTTAAGGAAAGAGATTGTTGTGCAGAATCCTTTCCCACTTGATGCTGTTTGTGGATCCGTATGGAAGAATACTGAAGGCCAATTATCGTTCTTAAAATATGCTGTGAATTCAACGCCTGATTTATTCACATTTGCTCATAGCTCACATCAGCAGGTAAATAACTTCATTTTTTTTCTTTTCTTAATATTATCTCTTTACTTTTTTATAACTGTGATTTAATTTTTCCTTCACTTTTTTTGGTTCTTTTAGGGACTTTCTGATGAGGTGGCACATCTGAATCAAGGAAATCAGGCCTGGTTCTCTCTGGATCTTCTAGAAATTTTGTGGCAGCTGGCAGAGCAAGGCCATTCTAACACAGTGAAAAAGATTCTTGAGTACCCTATTGCTCATTGTGCTGAAGTTTTATTACTTGGAATTAGCCAGATAAAGGTATTGTTTTTCCCTCTTTTAACACATTTTTATGAGGATTATCGTAATGCAAATTGGTAAACTTTTTTTGTATTCTTTCCACAGACTGCATATAATCTCATTCAGGATGAAGTATTGTCATGCGCATTTCCTGTGATATTAAGGGATTCTTCCAAGCTCAATGTGATTAGCTGTCTTTGGCGAGTTAATCCACAGATGGTTATTAAGGGGTTTATTGAGACTCATGCTGATGATACTAACTGTTTACCTAGAATCAACACTGTGTGCAATGACCTAAAGGTATCCATGATTTTCTGTTTGATCTATAAAAAGAGTTGTTACCTGTTTTTGGCCTTTTGGTCTTTTTTATGTTTAATGCACAAGTTTTAACTCATTTTTTTTTTGTTAACAGATCATATCAATGGTGCTGGATGTGCTGCCATTTTCCTTAAGCGTTAGATTGGCTTCTGTTGCCTCACACAAGGATCAGTTCTATCTTGAGAAGTGGTTAACTGATAACTTGGTGTTACACAAAGACGTCTTCTCTGAGGTAATTATAATATTAATAATAATACTATATTATCCCTTTAGGTGTTCCATTGGAAGACAAAATTTCATGCATGCCGTACAAACCTAATTGACGTTGATATACAAACTTAATTGATATTGATATTGATATAGAAAGAAACTATTTTCCTTTGTATTTGATTATGATTTTCTGTATTATTTCTTCTGGAAACTTAGGAGTGTATTAAGTTTTTGAAGGCTCTTTCTACCTCTGAGGAGTCGTCAGACAGTTTTTTTTTTTTTTTTTGAATAGAAGAATGCAAGATGCATTTCTTCTTGTTTGTATTAATAAAGCATCGAGTTACAAAGTTATAGTTCAGGTTTACCCTGTACTACTGTCCCTTACAACTCTACAGAACAGAAAAAAGGAAAATTAACAAAATTTAATCCACTTTGCCGTGTCTTGCGCTGCCAGTGTAGCCACCATCTCCGGCGTCTTTTGTGTGTTGTTGAAGATCCTCGCATTTCTTTCTTTCAACACCGTCCATGCCATCGCTGCCCAGAGACTTTCCCAATTCCTTCTATGGTTTTTTGGAATTCTCCGTCTATTTGCTTTCCATGTTTGTACGAAATCTCTGCTCATCCTTAGTTTAATATGAGCACCCGTTTTCCTTTCAGCAATTCTCCATGCTGCTTTCGTGAAAGTGCAGTTTTGTAAGAGGTGGTCTCTATCTTCTGTTGTCCTATTGCACAGAATACACGTTGTAGTATGGGGCCAGCCTTTTCTAGCTAGTAGGTCTGCCGTATTAATTCTTGTGTGGAAAGCTAACCATAAGAAGAATCTTATTTTCATGGGAGTTTTTATTTTCCATATTGCTCTTTGCCAATGATTTTGTACCCCTGGTTCACGCATGAACTTGTATGCCGATTTGACTGTAAATTTGCCCGATTTTTCCCATCTCCATGAGTTCCTGGCTTGTTCGTTAGGCCTTTCAACTGAAGTCATGTATGCATCAGCAATAGATTTCAAGTCATTCAGGAAGAAAGATAGGCTTTGGGGGTTGCTGTCAACTAGTGCTCTAGATGAGTTAATATCATATAGCAAGTTGATATATTTTGCCCATAGGTTACCATCTCCGCTATCTAGCTTCCAAATGAATTTTTGTAGTAGTGCGTTGTTCATTGTTTCCATGTGAGGTATTCCCAATCCTCCGTTTCTTTTAGGCATACATACTCTTTTCCAATTCATGAGGCATTTTCCTGGGCCGCATGTTTCTTTTCCTCCCCATAGGAATGCTCTTGTTAGTCTATCTATACTTTTGAGTACCCCTTTTGGTAATTTCATAACCTGCATGGCATATGTAGGCAGAGCATTCAGTGTTGCTTTTATTAAGGTTATTCTCCCTCCAAATGAGAGTAGTCTTCCTTTCCAAGAGGCTATTCTTCCTTGTATTTTTTCTATTAGTGGTAGGAAGGCTAGTTTTTTCGGTTTTCTTAAGGTCAACGGCAACCCAAGATATTTAGTTGGTAGTGGTTGTCGTTGACATCTCAAGACTGTTGCTATGTTATCGTAACATTCTGGAGGTATAGCTATGGGGGTATAGTTACTCTTCTCCCAATTAATTGCTAATCCCGTTATCTCTGAGAAGATATCAAGTGTTAGCGTGATGATTTTGAGGTTTTCCGCATGAGCCTCGAAAAAGATCAAGGTGTCATTAGCAAACTGAAGCACTTGGGCGTCCATTGCGAGGACTTTTGTTAGATGGGGATTTATTTTCTTAATTAGGTCCTGAATAATATCAACCGCTAAATCGAAGAGCATAGGAGAGAGTGAGTCTCCTTGTCTTAGTCCTTTCTGATGGAAGAAATAAGAGGATATAGTTCCATTGACTTTAATCGAGGAACTCGAGGAATGTAGCAAATTCTCAATCCAGCGAGTCCATTTTTCGGGGAATCCTTTTGCCGTGAGGAGCTTTCGAAGAAAGTCCCACGATAGATTGTCGAAAGCTTTTTTGAAATCTATTTTAAGCATGATTGTCGGGATTTTCCTTTTGTGGAAGAAGTGTAGCAATTCTCTTGAGGAAGCAAAACTTTCTGTTATTGCTCATTTTTTTAATGAATGCAGTTTGATTGCAATGTATCATGGATGATAGAAAAGGTTGCAATCTATTAGCTAAACACTACGTGATTATCTTAATCGGGGATGAAATCACACTTATAGGCCTATAATCTTCCGGTGATTTAGCCTATTGTTTCTTGGGCACTAGTGTGATCGTAGCTTGGTTAATCCTCCATAAATCTAGCTTGTTTTCTTGGAAGTCCCGAACCATTTTCATGATGTCTTCTTTCATTTCCTCCCACATTCCGGAAATAAACTCAGAGGTCAATCCGTCTGGGCCAGACGATTTACCTTTTTGGAGGGAATCCACAATTTTCTTAATTTCCATTTCGGTGAATGTGCTACTTAGAGATGAAAGGTCTTGGCCATGTGTAGGTGGTCCTAGTAATGTGTCAACATCACATGGAGTTGTGTTCGATTGCCTTGATCCTATACTTTCTTTGTAAAAATCATAAAAGATTGAGGCTATTTGTTATGTTTCGTGGTAAGTCTGGCCGTTTGCTAAAATGGTAGATATGAAGTTGTGCTGTCTTTTAGCTGTCGCAACCGCATGAAAATATGAAGTATTATTGTCTCCCAATTTTAGCCAAGTGCATGAGGCCCTCTGTTGCCATTTTGTTTCTAGTTGGAGAACTATGTTGTGCACTTGTTCTCTTAGCTCTATTCTAAGTTTCTTTTCTTCATTATTTAGTTCTCTAGATTCCTCTAAAATATCTAGAATTTGTATTACTCTTTTCGAGTTTTTTAGATTGATGTTTCTGTTCTTGGTCTGTAAAGTCTCCCTTTCTTTCATCACTTTCCAAGTGGCAGCTAATTTTTTGAGGAAGTTAATTGCTGAGTTTGATGAGAGAGGGGTAGGTGTCCAAGTATCCTTGAATAGTTGCACCATATCATTCTTCAAGAGCCACATTTGCTCAAATTTTTTTTGTCCTCTTAATGATGCATTCCCACTGTCTGGTCTTTCTATGACTAGTTTCAGGGGTGCATGGTCTGACGTTGGCATTGGCAAGTCAGAGAGAGAAGCGATTGTGTTTAGAGCGAGGAAGTGTTGCGAGGTAAGAGCTCGATCCAGCTTTGACAAAGTTGGGTTTGGTCGTTTGTTTGACCACGTGAACTGTCGCGTCGGAAGCGGAACATCTATAAGATTATTTTCATTTATGAAATGGTTGAAATCATAGGCGAAGTTGTGGTGTCTTCCCATACTTGTGGAGTCTCTATGAGATCTAATGAGATTAAAATCTCCAACTATTATCCAAGGATGGTTTGAGCTGTTGCCTACTGCCGTTAGCTCATTTAGGAAGTCGAGTTTCAATGAGTCGTCATTGGGCCCATATACATTAGTTAACACGAACACAAAGCCATTAGGTGCTGACATAGTTAGAGAGATGGAGAAGGAGCCGATGGTTGAAGAGATCAAAGAGAGGTTATCTGTCCAAGCAACCATTAAACCTCCTCTTGTTCCATCAGCCTTTTTAAACATGACATTTTTAAATTGAGAAGGGCATACCGATTTCATATGAAAATAGTTGGGCGAATCCCATTTTGTTTCTTGCAAACAAACTAAGTTACACTTAGCATCTCTAACCGAGTCTTTGACAACCATACGCTTTTTCGGGTTGCCTAAGCCTCTTACATTCCAAAATAAAATAGATAAGAAATTAAATATTGTTCTAGACATTTAAACTTCTACAATTTTCAAAACAAGGCTCGGTTCTCTTAGCCCTTGGCTTACATAAAATCATTATTTCCCTCTCCATAGTCGACCTTATCTAGGCCATCTTCTTCAAAATCAAACTTCTAGTCACAATCGGTCTTGTCCTTTGCTGGAATGAAACCACATACATTAGAAAAATCTACATCATTTTCAGAGTTGCTGTGATTTAATTTCAAAGCCCCAATCAGGCGGCCTTTCGTTTTCATTTTCTTTTCTGTTGGCCCAGAGTCTGAGTTTGCCTTTCTAGTAAATTTTAATATCCCACTGTTAGGACCCTTTGGCCCACCCATAGGAATATTTTTTACATTAAATACATTAGCGTTTAAGTTGGGCTTGAGCCCACAACTTTCTCTAATATTATTTGCTTTTTGAAAGTTTAGTTTTTTTTAATTAATGTTTCTGCATGAAGGCTCTCTAGAATGTCCGAACATTTAATTTGTGAGTTTTGTTTTTTAGTGGCCAAAATTGTCTTGTTTTTTCTTTTCTTGAATTCTTTCACTTGGGTCCCATAAAAAAACCTAACCTTTTTTATATTTCTTTTTGACCTTCTAAGCCCTAGTATTGTATTATTTAGAATAGAAGGGGGCAAATGATCTTTTGATCTCTTTTTTTTTTTCAAACGCTGGGAGCTAAGAGAGGAAATGGAAAAAGATTAAATTGCTTTTCTGACCTTTTTCTCTTTGAAGTATTGTCACGTTGTGTTGGAAGAGTGCTTGGCCTTTGCCCTTTTCTTCTTTCGTGTACCTTCTCTTGGAAGCTTCGCCGCCTTGTTTGTTTCCCCTTCCAGCATACGTGGAGTCGTCAGAGAGCAGGTTTCTAGTCCTGTGCTCGCTGTGCATGCTATTTTCTCGCTCCATGCGCTCCACACGTATAGCAGTCTGTCTTATGACAGGCGGGTTTGCTATGACCATCTGCAATCCTAGGCCGTTGTTGTCCTCGATCTGTCCGCCTACCTCGTTTTGACTTTTTTCCTCGAGATTGACAAAATTTTGAAAGTGCGGTTCTGATTGGTTCCACGTCGGCATAATGTTGGTGGCCGGTGTTTGACGGATTTGAGCGGAGCTTGGACCAGGATCTCTCACCGGTGTTGTTTCTCCGGTGATTAGTTGGATAACCTCTTGTGCCAATTTTGCCACATGTTGCGGTGTCGACGAGAGACCGATGTTCGGCATGTTGCAGAAAAGTGGATTTGAGAAGAAGAGTGGGGCTAGTGCATCCTTCTCTTTTGATGGCGGCGCTAATTGCCACACCTTCATCATTGTCTCGAACCACTTGTTGTCAATTTCATTTTCCTCTGTCTGAGAGAGATGGTTTGAGTTCTCATTTGCCGATTGGGCACTTGATTGCGGGATTTGTAGAGTGAATTGTGGCGGATTGTGGATTGGTAGGTTAGTCGGCGAAGTGAGATTAATCATGTGCATGTATTCCGGTCCCGTCGGAGTAGTGTCTTTGGGCCTAAAAAAATAGGCTTTCTCCTCCAATACCGTTTCAACCTCAAGCGGTACTTTTTTAAGTAAACCACCGACATACAAATCGATCAGTTCCGGAATTAGCTTGAGCTCAGTTGTTGTGATGACTAACCTTAGTTTGTGCATTGAGTCGAGCTGTTCTAGAGGTCCGTGTGAGAGAATTTCCCCGAAAGAACAGCTAACCATATCCAATTGCGTCTCGCACCAAGCATGGATAGGTAAGTATTCCAATTTGCACCACAGTTTGAAGTTGTAGTGGATTACTTCGGCTCCAATGGCATTAGTCCATGGGTAACAGGTAAACCGTGCGCGACGGAGCAGCCAGAGGTGGTTCTTGAGGAAATACTCACGTTGAACACTTTGAGGCAGTCGGAGAAGATATCGCATCTTACCCCAGTACATGAGCTCAAAGGGCTCTTTCCAGTCGAGACTCCTTTGAACTAGCATTCTCAGCCCGTCGAGATCGTGTTTTTGAGCCATTCTTGCATCTATAACTATGGCACTTTCCAGTTCTCTTAGCTCTTTTTGATGTGCTGGCGTTTGTCTAATGAAACAAGCCACTGATTTGACCCTGTCCGTCGGCATCATTTCAGCAACTGGCCGACCTCTCGGGATAAGGACGTCATGGTCTGTCTCCTCTCGGAGACGAACCGGACAGTTCTTATATAGGTGGTCGGTACAGAAGCAGTGACAACAGCGCCGCTGCCTTCTACAGGCCGCTGCATCATGACCCGGTTCAACACACTTGGTGCATAAACCAAACCACGAAGGGTCGTTTGGGTCCGGTGGGTAGGTGAGTTTTTGTGTCGGGGGGGTGAAGGACTGAGAAGGTGGAGAAAGGGGACGCTTACGAGAAGAGGGACCAGCGTTTACCTGCTGTTGGAGAGTAACGGGTGCAGGTGTACCTCTGTGTTGAGTACGAGGCTGGTGTTGTTGGGCTGCGTTTCCTCCTCTAGGTGCATGTTGTGCCCCTTGGTATCCATTTGTTCTCCTTGAGAAGTTTTGATTTCTCATGTTTCTTCCGTTGTGGTTGAAAGTTGCAGGTTTCATGGCTAGGAAGGTTCTGTTAGAAGTGTTTTTGTTGTGTGGGGGGAAAAGACAGCGGAAGGACTTCTGGGTTTTAGAGAGAGACTTATAGGGAGTGAAAGGAATGCACATCGGTTTCTGCTGCCTTTGGATTTGTTTCCAGCCCCCTCCCACATCTATCTCCTTCAGTTTCCCCCTCCATTTCCTTCTTCCCTCTTCTTCTCTCTGCTCTCTCTTTTCGCTCTTTCCCCCCCACATTCCTGTCATGTGATTTTTCAACCCGGTGTCCATTATCTAGGTTATGAAGAAGTAGCCTGTGGATCTTTATCACAATGAAAACCAAAAAGGGAAAATGAACTCCCATCAGACAGTTATGATACTGCTCAAATCACTGTGATGAATAGAAATCCCCAGCTTTGAAAATTAAATCAGATTAAGTCTTTAAATTCACACATTAATTAATGCAACAACTTTAGTCAGTAATATTTAATGTCTGCTTGTTATCACCACCTTAGTTTGTTATCCAAAACTTCTACTAAAGCACAACATTGAATATTTAACAAGCTAATTTCTATTTTCATTCACACAGGTATTGCAACCTCATTCGAAGCATCCGTCTCAAGCACGTACAAAAAAGTCGCATGCACGATGAACATATGCAAGAGTAGTGAACCAACATTAGGTTGCCAGTACGACTCGTGCATTTTCCATATACATTATGGTGATTATTCACATGCTAATGGAGAAGTTGCATATGACGTATTTACTCTTGGGGAGACCGATCCCATGCAGGTATTGCAATAAGTTTTAAATAAGTATACATAATTGTTTTATTTGCCATACAATATCATTTTACGTATTAATTATGCGACTTAACGCAGGTACGTGATTTTGTTTTTGGATGTGCACATTCGGCTACGGGCTATTACAACAATGCTTCGTCGGGGATCTTTGGACTGAGTTACTCGAGCGACTCAATTCTTTCGCAGTTTCCCATGTTGGGAGGCCAATTTTCGTATTGCCTTCCTAGGGCAAACGACACGGATCACGGCTATCTTTCATTTGGTGATGATATCCCTTCCATGGATGAAGGGATAACTCATCACACAGGGTTCATTGCAACCGAGGATGGAACTTATGAGGTATATTTGACCGACATAAGTGTCGGTTCTAGGAGAATGAATTTCACGTATGAGATGTTCATCCAGCATGGGAGGTCCGCTGTTATTGATTAAGTAAGTCTCATTACCGGGCTACCACTACAAGTATATCAGATACGGTCTAGCAAATTCCATTGACCAAATGTAAATTGAAATAGATCAAATTTTTTGAATATTTTTTTACCTTTAATATTGTTTCATTTTAGGAGTTGGTAGTTGTTTTAGATGATTATTTCCGGCAATTGAATATTGCTAAGTTGGTGTGTTCGGATCTCGGCATATATGGTGATGCGTGTTATAGCGCTAAACTGGACTCGTCATCTTTGTTACCGAGTTTCACATTCCATTTTGATGGCGACGCGGACCTTGAGGTGCAAGGCGTTGATGCATTTCTTTTCCATGATGACTTCATTTTCTTGGCGATGAGGCCAGACGATCCGACGATGATCGGATCTAATATCCAGATGAATCATCGATTCGTGTATGACACAAGGAAAATGGTCTTGTCATTTTCTTCGCAAGATTGTGCTAGTGTGCAGTAGATGATTGTGGCTTTTATTGTGTATTAGTATTGCTTTTGTTATGTTGTTGTTTGTAGTGTTATCTTGTTTGTTATGACTTTTATTATGTCACTGCTGTTTGCTGTGTTGTATTTGAATGAATGAAATCTCGTGTGATCAGTCCCTGGCAAGAACAGTCTTCTAACATAGCTCTCAATCTCTCAATCAATTCTCTCAACGTCTCAGTTACACAAACAGAACTATGGATTTGTTCTATAAATAATAATATATTTAGAGAAAATATGAGACTTTTTTATGAGTTAATATCTCAAATACTAAAATATGAATAAACAATACCAAGACAATATATCTATTCAATAACATTTCATTGAAGGACAAATATTATGAAACTAAATAAACAAGAATGCCTACTGTGTCACAAAGACTTATTATTTTTCAAAGAAAAAAAAGCAATAACTTAATTAGATTCCTCATCAACACTTGAAGAAATTCTTCACCAACTTCTCTAAATTCTTATTCATCAATCCGCCGTTCAACTCACGCGTAACCAACATAAATTGCTTGAACCTTTTCACCTTCTTTCTCAGTTTTTTCCCTCCCTCCCCTTGCAATATCTCGCGAAACAACTTCACAACCTCTTCTTTGGTAAACACACCCTTTTCCAACTCAACACCTACTTCTAACACACGCGAAACAGTCCTTGCATTCATAAAATGATCTCCAAAAAATGGTCGGCAAACCATCGGTACGCCACTATCTACACTTTCTTGAATTGAACTCCACTCCCCATGACTAACAAACAATCCAACCGCCCTGTGTCTTAACACCTCAAGTTGCGGTGCCCAATATACAAACAACCCCCTTCCTGCATGCTTTGCCCGCTCCACAAAACCAGGCGGAAGAATAAACCGGAACTTTTTATGTAAAGACCATAAAAATCGTGTGTTTGTTTCTTCTAAACCTTCGGCCAGTGCGATGAGCTCAGTAGGACGAGGACTCGCAACCGTGCCAAACTCGATGAATGCGACAGAGTTAGTTTCTTGCTGGTCGAGCCAGGTTATGCAACCGTGAGGATAAGCCTGTGTTATAATGATAAAGTTAAATAATATAATTTGAATCATTTTATGCAAGAAAAAGTAAAAAAAGAAAGTGTGCTAACAGATTTCTCTCCCAAAATCTTACCTCTAAAACATTCGAGTTGTAATTTTGAGGAAATAGAAGATGGAGTGGGCCGATCGGTAAATACATGTTGAACATAGATTTAAATATTTCGTCGAAAGTTGGGTTGAGATACTCGAACGTCGCCACAACGACGGCGTCCGCACGAGGGAGATTCTGAGCCATTCCGTGAAGTGCGATGGAAAACCGGGAATGGAGATCTCCAGTTATGATTCCTTCTGGAAGTCTGGAAACCGAGTATTTGTAGAGGCATGGTACGAAATTTATTGTTTTGTCATTTTCATGCGAGAGAGAACCTAATTTACAAGATGATAATGAGTGAAAATAATATTAGTACTTCAAGACACAGGTTGGATGAAAAAAATATTAACAACGAAATCCACATTTAACCCCTTCAAGTTTTTCAAATACACAACTCAAAACAATTTGCACCTTATTTCTCTAAATAATGAAGTTTTAAACACCACCACAAACTATTAAAACATGATTTCAAATTCCATCTCGGATTATATGTTGTGTTTTATATTTTAAGCTACTTGGGCTCTAACAGAAGGTTATCTTATCATGTCATTACCTTGATCCGCGACCAGAATAGTTGAGCGAATAAGATCTGTATTTAAGTGAGCTATTAGCGATTCAGATGAGCTGGTCCAAAACGCGACCCATGGAACTTCCATTTTTTCGGCGATATTTCCGGCCTTCCACATAAAAGCATCTGTCGCGACGCACGTCAGTTTTGTTCCGGCCGCCTTTTCTGCCACTTTGAGTCCATCCGTCAGACTCTCGGTTGCTAATTCCAGGAATAATTCAATCTGTTGAACTGTTGGAAAAAGATAGTAGAATGGATTTCAGTTATGCAATGTATATCTTTGGCAAGTCTCCTTATATATGCGCCCCCAACAAATATGTAAATATTAAATGACAATCTGATCTCTCAAGCTTGCATTTAGAAAAAAAAAAAAAAAAGACAATCTGATCATCAACTTATTTTTCTGGTATCAAGAATAAAATTTATATACAAGAATATTCAAGAAATGCAAGAATTTAAATTAAAGAAATACAAGAACTTAACTAAAGAGCTACAAGAATCTCCACGCTCAATTTCCTAATTTTTCATCATACTGTAGTTATAAACAACCATGTAATTTCGAATAAAACTATCAAATATATCTCGTATAATTTAAAAATACAACTTACCATCATTTTGAGGCCATTGTTCAGATCCAATTCCATCGGAAATTTCAATAAGGAGGAGGTTTTTAGGGTTGCGTGAGGAATGAAGAGAAGCCAAGGAACGTCGAGTTGACAACAAATAGAATGTCGCGTTAGGCGCCACTTCAGCAAGTTGCAGCACCAATGTGGTAAATATTGACACGTGGCCCCTAAAAGGGAATGGGATAAACGCGATGTGTGATCTTTCACGGTATTGTTGGGGATTCATATGGTGAAGTAGAAACTCGGATATATTGCTTAAACAGCTAGTTTCGCTGTAAATCTGATGAATGGTTTTGATGCTAGTCTCCTGTGTATTGCCAGCTTGTATAATCTGTGTGTTTGGCGGCGTAATAATCACGTTACAGTCTTGTTTAATCTCCATTTCTTTCTGTTGATAGCATTGTTTCACATGCCCACGTAATTCTTTTAGGGATAAAAAACTATTGAAGCAACGGCTGCAAAAAACTTTCAAATTTGGGTGCCTTTGTTTGTAATGTTTGTCAAGTTGAAAGAAATCTGAAAATAATTGGTTTTCACAATGTATGCATCTTCTCGAACCCTCAAGAATATTTTCCATTTTATATTTGCGGATATTTTGGAGAGAGAGAGAGAGGTACGAAAGATGAATGATGAGTAAGAGATTAAGAGAATAGAAGGAGAGAGAGAGGTATTGGTCAATTAGGACTGATGAGAGTTAATTGAATGATTAGGCTATGCAAAGTATTCTATTTATAGAATTAAACGTCTACCTAATCAATCTGCTCTACAATCAATCTATACATACTACAACTACAATACTATACAATAAACTTCTATATACATGCCTACTCAACAATGAAAGAGATTCAAATTTTGAGGATGAAAGAGAGGAGAAAGAAGGTGATTCAAAGAAATGGCCAAGTGAGGGGCGGTTGGAGTAATAAAAATACCAAATTATATATTTTTTTCAGGTAATATTGTTACAAATCAAATGTTTTATATTAGTTGTATTATGCATATAGTTTAATTGAATTATGTTTTGTTTATATACTACTTTGTAACGCACATATAATTTTGTTTTCTTTTTAGTATAATTATATATTTCTCTTACGTTAACATACTACTATGTGACATTCTTTTATAGTATTAAAATTATGTTATATATTGTTGTTCGTTACATATATTGTTTGTCATCTAACTAAAGCACAAAAAGATTGTAAATAATGGGGGGGGGGACTTTTTATCTAAGTTCCATGTCTTTTTGCCCTTTTTACACATGTGTAAATATTGATTAGAGATATTAGTGTATTTGTCAATTGCGCTTCCCTGTGTTAATCACCCTCATTAGTCCATCTATCTACATTAAATAAAGTAAGAAATGCTAAATGGCTCCTCATAATATCTAATAGATGCAATTTTTTTGTTGAATACCAATATGCTAAATTCAGATTTTTAATGAGAGATTTGAGTCTTGATAATATTTTTTTTGTTACATGTTTAGATTAACTCTATTTGACTATATAAGATATACTTAACGACTATGTATTTGAAGTTCTTGATCTTTAATGTTTTTTTTAAGGATTTTGTCAAACATCCTCCATATATAGTGCATATTTCCACATTTCTTTTCACTTGATACTTTTACAATATTTTTATACATTTTATGTAATTGACATGCAATGCAAATTTTTCAAGGGGGAATTTCAATTATATCCCTAAAGCATGAAATATCAAATTTATCCCTATTAAGCAGTAAATATCAAATACATCCCTATAAATAAAAAATCGAGTTATCTGTTAATTATAACGGAGAAGTTCTAAAAAGACCCAAAGTCCCAATCGCCATTATCTCTTTGAATCTTTTCCCTCCGAATCAGAAATGCCCGTCCTCACCATCACCCTTCGAGTCGCGACGCTGGACTCATCGAAGGTCAGTCAGCTCGATGATGTCGCCATCCTTTTCAGTTGCTACTGTTGATCCTTGTTCAAACACGCTGAAGGGACGATCTCTACGAGTTGTGTGTTTAGAGGTTTTTCCTGAACTTTTTTCTCTCTACTTTAACTGAATTTAGAGTGAATTTTTTAAGCTCTACAATGAAGTATGATTTGTGGTCAAATTATGTTAATCGTCGATTGAATTATGAGTAATTGGGGGTGAGTAAGTCCGAATTCATGGGTGATTAGAGGTAATTCGTGGTAGTCAGGGGCAATTAGGGTTTTTTTTCTACAATATTCTAATAGATTTTCTGGTGATATTTTTGGTTTGGAAGTAGGATCTTTAAATGGGAGGTCAACAGCAAGGCTGGTCTTGGACTTTGGCCCAGTAGGCAATTGCCTAAGGCCCTCAAAAACCCAAAGTCTCCAAGCTATTTAATCTCTTTCATATTCTTATGGAATAAATTTGTTCAAGTCCAAGCCCAAAATAAATCATATTCAGCTCAAGCCCATACATTCCATCCTCATTTCTCTCATTCTTCACTCTTTAGTTCTATCGATGGAAGACAAACGAAAAAAGAAATGGAAAAAAAGAAAAAAGAAACCAAGCAAAATCAAATTGGAAAGAAATGAAAGCATATACGGAAATTGTTGACAGAAAATTAGAAAGACAAAATTTGCTCCTTGCTTTAGCCCAATTTCTTTTTAATTTCGAGATACTTTTTGCTTCATGTTCAATTTATTATTCAATAATTTAATTTTGCTTGTATACTTCAATTTCATGGTATTACTTTATCTAATTTTTCATTTGCATTCACTTCCAAGCTTCAATTGCTTCTAGTTTTGATAGCTTATTGCAAATTATCAATTTAAGGTTAATTTTCTATCTCTACTATTTGTTATTGTAATGTTTTGTTTTTTTAAGAATGTTATTATTTTAATGTTAGACAACTCTTTCGTAACTCATTTCTAGTGTTTATTAATTTCTTGTCTTTGCAATATTTTTTGTATTTGATTTTATATTATTTTAAAATTTTAACGTTTTATGAAAAATCAGTCAAAGACCCCTCAAATTACAGGACCGGCCCTGGTCAACAGTAGGTGAATTGTCGCCAGTTAGATCGATCACTTTGAGAAATTTTTTTTAGCGAATTTGGCCTCAATGGTCAACAGTAGCAACTAGCTCGATTCAGATGTGTAATTAAAAAATTTAGCGAATTTGGTGCTGACTGAGCTTAAAAAATTTAGCTAATTTGGCGCTTCATTACTCTCAAGATATCAGATGTGTAATTAAACACAATCCAACAAATCAAAGAAGAGAATAAAATGTTTGTTCAATTTGTGAATTTGCAAGAAACTTTTTTTTCAATATTATTTTGTTTAGGGTTTATATTTTTATGGCAAATTCTTCCATGCCCACCGGAAATCTCATCCGTTCATTTGAGCATATCTAAGGGTCCACATTGAACAAAAAATCTTGCTCCTAATCTACAGCCGGTAAAAAGAGACCCGCAGCTGGTCACCATACACTCAAAAGTCAAAACTGAATTGCAATTTTTAAGTGAAGGGTATTATAGTCATTTTACTACTTATAAATTCTCCTTCTTCTCTTCTTCTCACTTGGCAAAAAATGGCGATTCATACTCACTCACACTCTCTCTCTCTCTCTCTCTCTCTCTCTCTCTCTCTCCAATGTCTCCTACCTTTCTCAGTCAAAATAAGCTCGGAAGAGCACTCTCCATCTCCTTCTCGACCCAATCTTCCCTCTCAGAGTCACCTCATGATCTCCTTCACGTAGTGAAAAGAAGATCACATCCAGGTTTGTGTTGGATTTTCAGTTTATTACGAAATTCATATTCACGTTTGTGTTGTATTTCAGTTTTGTACGAAATTTTCAGTTTTGTGAGTATCACCAATTAGAATTTGTGTTGGATGAGGGTCTAATTTTGGAATAACGGCAACTGAAATTTTGAATTGGGGTTAATTTTGTATTGGGACTAATTTTGAGTTAGGTCTAGTTTCAGTGAAAATTAGGGCAGATTTCAGTGAAAATTAGAAGTGATTTCAATGAAAATTAGGGCTGGATTAAAAATTATGAACTCTTGTATCAGAATTAACCATTTATTACAAATTTAAGAATATCATTTTAGAAAAATAAGTTGTAGTTTTTTATATTGGAGAAAGAAATGATGCAATCTTGGCTTTCTATGGTTTGTCTTGACAAATTCATATGGATACAGTTTATATATAGATATTGCCAAACAAAATGCATTTTATTTCTTTATTAACTAATTTTATTTTTGAGATATACAGATACTTTTGCATGTATGGTCTATTGCTACATAAACACTGAACCATAGTGACATATGAAGAAGAGAGCTCTAAGAACCCTGCGTGAATTTATGTCATGTATCCATATCGTACAAAATTTAATTGCAATTTTCTCTCAGGTGGAATATACATATATATTTATTTTGAAAGTCAATAAATTTATTTTTATCATATGTGTTCTTTTTATTTTTACAGAAAATATGTATTTCTTTGGAAAAAAGATGGTAGGGAACTAATTTTTCGGACGCTAATTTGATGAAAGATGTACAAGACAATTCTTGTTTCGGCCAAGAAAATGTGAAAATTTGCCTTGCATAAGTTTTAAGTTTGTAAAGATTATTATTGAAAGCTATTTATTTTAAATTCTAACTTTAATAATTGAAACTGGAAAAATATTTTTCATTAATGATATAATTGAGTTTTCAAGTTAAAAACTGAAGGTGTGATCATTTTGAATCTAAATTACACATGTAAATCCATAAATTCAGGCTTGTAATTTGTCATAAATAATGCTCTAAATTTTCTACAAATAATGATTTGAATTTGCTCTGAACTTGTCTTGTAATCCCAATTCCAGTCTTACTGGGATCTGATATATCATGACGGTATATACAGTCGTACTGTAGCGACGGTATATTAAAATTAAAAAAAGCATATAAACTGAAAACAAAACAGTATATAAAAATTCATTTGGTAAAATAGTATATATTTTCAAAAAATGGAAACAATATATAACGTATATAGAAACGTGAGAAAACAGTAGTGATTTCCGATTTCCATTCCTAAAATGGCATCCACCTCTTGTAATTTCATTCTAAAAAATGTGGTTGGATTAGGCAAATTTAATATAGTCAATTTTATATTATATTGTATTGTATTGTATTGTATTGAATTGTATTGTATTGCATTACATTGCATTGCATTCTATTATATTATATTACAATTCATTATAATTTTTTGTTATGTTATATTATTAACGAGGTTATACTATATTATATTACATTATATTATATTATTATATTATGTTACATTATAATACTATATCATAATATATATATATATATATATATATATATATTACATTATTCTATACTACATTATATTATATTATATTATATTATATTATATTATATTATATAATATAATATTATATTATATTATATTATACTATACTATACTATACTATACTATACTATACTATACTATACTATATTACATTACATTACATTACATTATATTATATTATATTATATTATATTATATTATATTATATTATATTATATTATATTATATTATATTATATTATATTATATTATATTATATTATATTATATTATATTATATTATATTATATTATATTATATTATATTATATTATATTAATTTGTTATGTTATATTATATTATATCATATCATATCATATCATATCATATTATTATTTTATGTTATGTTATGTTATGTTATGTTATATTATATTATATTATATTATGTTATATTATATTATATTATATTATATTATGTTATGTTATATTATATTATATTATATTATGTTATGTTATGTTTATTATATTATATTATATTATGTTATGTTATGTTATGTTATATTATATTATATTATGTTATGTTATGTTATGTTATGTTATGTTATGTTATGTTATGTTATGTTATATTATGTTATATTATATTATATTATATTATATTATATTATATTATATTATATTATATTATATTATATTATATTATATACTATACTATACTATACTACACTACACTATACTATACTACACTATACTATACTATACTACACTATACTATATCGTATTATATTATACAACATTATATTGTATTACATTATAATTGTTGGGTTTCTACCGTTCATAACGCAGCAGAAAAACACAAACGAAACAAAATCGAATTCGAAACCCAAAAGAAGGATCCGTGAATTACAA